>JABUQX010052630.1:22500-28093 GCA_015478945.1 Trachelipus rathkii | reverse complement strand
GATTGGCATTTAGTTGTGGATGCGTAAAAAAGGAAACGTGTTAGGCTCGCTGGACGACCCTTAATTACAAAAATAAAAATTAAAAATAACTGACTTTTTTAAAATAAATAAATTTATAAGCATAAAAATAAATAATTTACAATTAAAATAAGTCTAATAATTCAAGATAAAAATGAATAAAACAATAAAAAAGCATGGTCTTCCACGTGCTTTTACGGTACGAATTCAAAGATTTCGTTTCACGTTGCGATTCTCAATACGAGGAAGACCTTATAACAGAAAAATTAAAATAAAATAATTCAAAATTAAGTTTCAAATATTAATTATTTAGAAATAATTTAAAATTCAAAAAAATGAGTTCCAAATTTACGTCTAAGAAGAGATACCTCTTTAACTTTGTGCTTCTAGTTGGATAGGCCACGTGGTACTCTCTCTCTCTAATCCTCTTCCTCTCTACTCTCTCTCTCTCTTCCTCTTCTCTCTCTCTCTCTCTCTCTCTCTCTCTCTCGTCTCTCTTGTTTCTTCTCTCTCCTATATATATATATATATATATTATATATAATAATATATACTATACATATTAATACTATATTATATATATATATATATATATATAATATATATATATATATATATATATATATAATATATATATATATATATATAAATTATTATATTATTATATTATTATTATTTTATTATATTATTATTATCTATTATTATTATTATTTATTATTATATTAATTATTTTTATTATAATATTGGGAAGCCCGGACTTGCTTTTATAAACCTGGAAATTAAATTTATATTCTCTAATTCGTAAGCGTTGGACGGGTGGTAACAAAGGTCAGAGTTTTGCCTAGAGGTTAAAAGGTCGAGTTCTTATTTTACGATTTATGACCGCATTGGGGGAACTCGAGCCATTATAAAGGACTTAGGCTTTGAGGTGGTAAGGAAGTTAAAGGGAAATGTCCAGGTGATCCGCGTGTGGTGTGTGTGCAGATGGGTGGCGGAGACTGGCGGGCTGGGACATTAAGGCGGCGGATGTGAACCCTACGGTTCAGTGGGATGGGAATACGCGCGGGCGGAACGCGGCGGCAAGAAACGCGGCTGGCTTTGCGATTCGCACCCTGTGGGTGCGAATTGCGGAACTTGTAAAAAAACGCGGCGACGATTAAACGCGACAACGACGATAACTGCGACGATTAAACGCGACAACGAACGCGGACGATTGGACATTTGCGATTCATCCCGACGAATGAAAAGTAGAAGTTAACAAAACGGCAATAAAAACACAAATTGGCGGACGCAAGTCAAAACAAGGTTGTTAAAAGGGCCATGAAAGAACATGATTACTAAACTTACACAAATTTAAAACATTAACTAACGTATAAAAAAAAAAAAAAAAAAAAGAGTGGTTCTCAAATTAGGGCGGCGGGGCGGCAAACTAGGGGAGGTTGACCACGTACGACGGATGCTCCACATCCGGCAGGCAAACCCCCTTCTTCGGAAGGGGTGCTCAAAAATTACGGTGCCAAAGAAACCTCAGGTAGGTTCCTGGCTGGGGGGCTCTGCGGCGGCACATCGTACTAGGCTGACAATTTAACAAAAGTAACTAATTATATATACATATAGAGGAGATGGGGGGGGGGGATATATATATATATATATATATAGTATATATTTATATATATATATACAATATATATATATATTATATATATATATACTATATAGATATATATATATTTATATATATTACTATATATATATATATTATATACAAATATATATTATATATATAATATATTATAAATAACTATATATATATATAGTATATATATATATATATATATATTTATTACTATATATATATATATATATATATATATACATATATATCAGAGGTGGCGATAAGCGCAAATGAAAGGCGCAAAGCGCGAAAAGCGCAATTCGTTTAGGTAAAACATTGTGCGCTTTTGCGTGCTCTGCGCGAAATTTTAAAAAATGGTGCGCTTTTGCCATTTGCGCTCATCAACTTTGTTTAAGGGCGCAATGAAGCGCAAATTCCGCTTCTTAGTCTCATAATCCACCAAGTTAGCGTTTCCTGCGCTCATCTAAATAATTTGGCGCTTACCTCATCACCTTATATTATATATAATTATTATATATATACTATATATATATATATATATATTTACTTATATATAATATACTATATATTATATATACACTCCTTACTATATATATATATTATATATATCTTATATATATATTATATATATATAGTATCATATATAATATATATATACTAATATATGTATATATATGTATGTACTATTATATATATATATAATCTATAATACTATATATATATAATTACCTATATAATATATATATATATATAGTTATATATACTATATATATATATATATATATAATATATATATATATAGGTAATAAAATATTAATAACAAAAATAACAACTAATATAACAATAATACTAATACTAAATAATACTAATAATAACGACATAATAACAATAAAAATAATGATAATCAATCAATAATCAATAATAATAATAATAATATAATAATAAATAATAATAATAATAATAATCAATAATATACCATCAATAGGTAAAATAGTAAAAATATGGGATTAATATAATAATAATTAATAATAATGTCAATAATTCAACAAATAATAATAATAATAATTAATTATTAATAAATATAATAATAATAATAATATAATATAATAATACAGATTAAATAATATAATAATAATAATATAAAAATAACACTAAAAATCATTCAATAACTGATTCTTATATTTCTGTTTATTTATGATTATTATTGTCATTGTTGATTGTAATTTTATTATTTTATATCTCATTATTATTTATTATTCATTATCTATTTATTATTATATGTATTATTATTATTTTATTATATTATCTATTATTATTTACTATATATTATTATTATTATTAATATTTTCTTATTAACTTATTATATTATTATAGCCAATTTAAATAATTTTACCTCGCTACTTGTAATTAGCGACTTTAAATTTTTTAAATGCAGAGCAAATTTAAGATCATATATAGAACAGATTAAAATACGAGCTTAATGGAAAAAGAATTGCCAAAAATGCGTGAAAGTCGTCGAAGCTCTAACTCTTTAAAATTCAGTTGCGGTGTGGATTGCTGCCCTGTACTTTCTATGAAAAAAAATCAGTCAAGAGACTTGGAGCACCATATGGCCCATTCTTTTCCAAGTTACTTTGGGCCTGTTAAGAAGCAAAAGAAGGAGCATTATGAGGGCAATAGAGTGATGTACAAGGGAAAGATTGAGATGCTCCCAATGTTAAAAAAAAAAAAAACCTTCAGCTTTGACATTAAATCACACATAGCTTGATCGTAAGTAACTTAATTACTGATACTTTTTATTTGAATCTTTATTTCTTTTAATTTTAATTCAACCATTAAATCCTAAAGAAATCTCTCTTTACGAATAGCGATAAAAAAAATTCTCACTTCCTTTAGAAACATCCTTCTTTGGCACAAGGAGCTGTGTACTGCAATTGAAGAGGTCAAGCGCGGCCGGAGCTGCTCAACAGACAGTGAGACACCAGCAAAAAAACATCAGACAGCATCATTCTCCAGTTATGTCGCAAAATATTTAAATGAAGAGAAGCTCTTGAGTTGCTTCTATAAGTACAGTGTTTGCTATTTTAAGTACAGGTTCAAAGTTTGTTTCACAACTAACAGGTTAAAATACTAACAGAAATACAGTCCATACAAAATTTTCGAATTTGAAATACCCAAGGTTTCATCTTGTCATTAATAATTTCTCATCAAATAATTTTTTTTCTAGGATTTCTGCACGATTGACCATTGGGCCTACTTCACATTGTGGCAGTCTGATTCTTTGTCGAAGTTCCTGTCCTCACCCTGAACTCTGATTTTCCACCTACCCTCCAGAAGAAAAATGATGAGGGATCTTGATGTCATACGCATAATAGGAAGGCTGATTTAACCAAAATTATCTAAGGTTTTTTAAAAGGGGGTTTCAGAAGTTATGCGGCCACGAACGCGTCAGTCAGCTGGACTGGGAGCAACAAGACAGGAGTTTTCTGGGGGGTGCGGTTCACTTGGATTAATTTGAATACTTTGAAGGAGAGAGGAGAGAGAGAGAGAGACGAGAGAGAGAGAGACCGCGAGAGAGAGAGAGAGAGACCGCCGGAGAGAGAGAGGAGAGAAGAGAGAGAGACCACGCCGGAGCGCACGCACCGCGCACGCCGCGAGAGAGAAGAGAGACGCAGAGAGAGAGGAGAGAGAGAGAAGGCTCTCTTGCTGTAGAGAGTTCATCTGTTCTCCCAGCCGATCAGCACAGTCGCTAGCCAGACAATATTGCGGATATTTCCTCAACAATTGGCACTCTGAGCATAAGGTCAAGATAAAAATCACATATTGGAAATAATAACCGTGAAGGGCTGAAAAAAAATATAACTCCAAATAAATAAGGAACAACTAAATTAAAAAAAAATTAGATTCAGGTTGTCTGATTACAACAGATAACGGTGCTAACTTCTGTGCAGCCTTTCGGGTGGATGTTTCATGCAAGAGAAACGGGTGACGAAGAGGAAGGAAACAGGCCACTGATTGCAAAGGATAGTGGTTGAGAGCGTGAAGAGATGGGCAAAAATAGTTAGTGACACAGAGGTTTGCAGACAAAACCTCTCCAGCTAGAAAAATCTGCTTGAAGAACTTTATTGCACTTAGCCTAATTAAACATCGCAGTTGCATTTCCTACACATTAAACATCCTTGGCTACTAAGGATGTTTCAAGTGTTCCTCGCTGGTCTCTAGTGTCAAGGATCGATTTAATAAGACACTTTACCAAAGCACAGGAATTGTGGAGATGCCCAAAACAGGAAACTACAACTTGCTGTTAGAATTAAGAAAAAGTTGGGAACAAAGCTTAAAAAAACACCAAGTGTTACTCGCTGGGAACTCATATTTCGATTCTATTAAAGATCCTGCTTAAGAACCCTTCATGTCGCATGACACATATCAAACAAACATTTGTATGGACAGGAAGCATTGTCTTCCAAGTATTAATAAAACGTGATAAGGAGCAGGTTAATTGCGAGTAGCTCGAATTAATTACGCTCATTGCTGTAGGCAGGAAGAGGAAGAATGCGTAGGCGGGAGTCCTATGCCTAATCTCTTACTCCTCAAGGACAAGATCGGGAAGAATGCATTGAGAGGTGGAAAAAATTTAACTCTGTCAGAAACTTTGTAAACTGCTCTCTCTATCAGCCAAAGGCAAACAAAGAGAAAAGAAAAGGGTTTGAACCGGAGGTTTTTAGCAGTTTCTTTTGATTGATTTTGAAATTTGCTTTATGGGCAAGCACAGCGTCCCTGCATTCTCACTTCAAACTCGGAGTGGTACGTTGGTTAAATGAGGGGAAGTAGCCAAGGCTGCCAAAAGCGAGGATACTGAAGAAAATAAAATGTAATATTGCATCAAATCTTACTCGTCCACATTAAGGCACTGAAGGTGATGGACTGAGTCTGAACGAT
>JABUQX010052630.1:0-20000 GCA_015478945.1 Trachelipus rathkii | reverse complement strand
GACAAAATAATAATAACTAATAATACTTAATAATAAATAATAATAAATAATATAATAATAATAACATAATAATATATAATAATAATAATATATATATATATATATATATATTCATATATTATACTATACCTACTATATACTATCCTCAATATTACTATACCTATATATATATATATACTAATATACTAAATCATATAATATATTATTATATTATATATATAATAATATATAATACTGATATATAATACTATATATATATATATATATATATATATAATATATGATATATAATATTATATATATTCATATATATTATATATATATATATATAATATACTTATATATAGGGGCCAGCATCCCCGAGAGTCTCAGCGCCCCATGTAGCACTACAGAATACCTTAAACTCCAGGAAAAAAAATACATTTTTTGATTCAGCAGTAATTTCATCGAGAAACACTATCAAAAACAATTATTTATATCTACGACAAATTTATTAATTAACCACCTTAAATATTAGTAAAACTTAGACCTGGTAGTGTACGCTACTGACTGGACCATTGGAAACCTTGCCATTAGTTCTCGAGACAAAAGTTGTAAAATACCAAATATTTTTTTACGCTTTGGAGAAAATGATATTATTTTCTTTTAAATAACTTTATTAGGGGTTCGAGCCGACGGAGGGACAGGAGGGGGCCCTGTGCGTCCCCCGGTAGGCCGAGAAACCCGGACTCTATCCATCGTTCTATGTTTACACGTGGGTATGTCTTTGAGTTTTAAAAAAAAAAATAAAATTTGGCAACAAATGAACCAGCTAAATTAGGATGTTTGAATTCTACAAAAGAAATGTGAATTTTCAACATTTTTTAAGCAATTTTAATTTTTTAAAAAAGCGTTTATTTTTTTTAATTTTTAAATTTCTGGGGTAAAAATGTCTCCTGATTAATAAAAGATATTCATTTTTTTCTCCCATCTGTAGCCTCGCTCCTACCTCCAGTTCTCCTAGTTCACATGCCGAACTCTTCGCGTCTGATGCCTGACCATATAATACTAGTATATAATATATATATATATATATATCTATATATATATAGTCATATACCTAACTAGTGCATATAATAATATATATATCTACTACCTATATATATAATACCTTATATATATCATACTCATACTAGGGTATATATATAACTATATATACAATATTAAAATATATATACTTTTATATACATATATATATATATATATATATATATATATATATACTACTATTACTATATATATAACCTCCACCCTCATCATATACAACTATATATAAAACTACATAATATATTATATATATATATATATAATAATATATATAGTAATATAATACATAATATATATTATATATCATAGATAGTATATAATATATATATATAATATAGTAGATATTTGGTTTAAAACTTACCAAATCAATCTCAACAAGACTACAATAGCTTACAGGAACAAGGAAACCATTGTTGCGCTCCTTTTAAAAATTTTATATGCGAAATTGTATAAAAAAAAAAAAAAAAAAAAAAAAAAAAAAAAAAAAAAAAAACACTATCCTAAATAAAATGAAAAAGCTACAGCGAAAGGTAATACATTTTTGGAATCCTTTGAAAATTTTAGAATAGAAAGAACTTGTTAAAAAAAAAAAATATCACATATATATATAATAAAAATAAATATTGGCTATTTTTTTTATTTAGGAGCAGAGGACATGGTATATATATACTACTCTAACCTTATCTAAAATATATATATAATATATATATATATATATATATTATAAATATACTAATAGCTATAACAATATAATATATACTATTATATCATATACTATATACTCATATATATATAATATATATATAATACTATACTATATAATATATATCAAACATGTAGTATATATAGATACACCTGGCAAATGATAGGGGGCTCGAGCCGACGGGGAACACAGGGTGGACGTTTTCCATACACCCGCCTAGGGGAGGCCCGGAGGAACCCCCGCGACACCCTAATTACCTAAAGAAAAGCAAGGAGGGCTTCCGGTAAGACCCTCCGGCGGAGGGGGGGAAATACTGTCCACCCACCGTAGTTCCCCGGAAGGCCGAAGAGACCCCGACTCCCTGCCATCGGTTCGGTATACCCTTTGGGTATTCTTTAGGTTCAAAAAAAGCAAAAATTAATAGAAAGTCTATTTATTTTACACGGAGCTCGAACACATACACAAGGCTCCTTAAATAGGCTCTCTATCATAATTACTATAATTATTAACAATAGTTTTTTTTTACTCCTTTTTATTAATTTTTTACATTTCCTATGTAAAATTTTTACAGGATTTGAAATATGTTTCCTACTCCAAGAATCTTCTGTATTTGTGAGTTTTTGAGATATTAATTTTTCTCTTCATTTTTTTAAAGTTATACATAAATATTTTTTTTTCTTTTTTTTTTCCATTTCTGACAGAAAAATGTCTACAAGGATTAAAACAAAGTATTTCTTTTCCCTGAAAGCTATTGTAGTTTTTGTACGCACTCAGTCCTCACTGCAAATTCAATCATCACATCATCACCCTTATATACTAGGGTCAAGTGAAGAACATGATTTTAGAAGTTTTAGATGCACAAAGTACAAGTAACTCAATAGAATTGAGGTTGTCAAGCAACAAGTACAAGTACAAAGTACTCTAGAATGTTCAAGTACCAAGTACAAGACAAGTACATGGTTCAATACTAAGTACATTAGTTACAGTACTTTATGAAACTGATGACATAATTCTAAAATTTAAATTTATTTATTAACTATTAAATAATATCTTAGGTAGATTTGTAATATACTATCCAAATCTATAATATCTATATATAATATATATATATCATCATCATCATCATTCATAATATCATCCATCGACCATAGTTATCTGTCAGCACTCATCATCATCTATCATCATCATCATCATCCATCAATATCTCATCATTCATCATGTATCTATCATCACCCACCCATCTTATCTCCACCAAATGACTTGGAGGCGACAGGGGATGCGAACACTATACCGGGAAACACTGAAATAGCTAGAAAAAACTACTGAACGACCATAGATTAAGAAAGGGGAAGAAAGCCCAGCCTTACCGCCCCCTTTATACCCAATTTAGTGAGAACGCGTCCGGCCAACTTATCAGAAAATCCACTCTTTAGAGAGCTTTCAACGGGACCGCGATCTGACCCTCAAGACTATTGGACATCTCCACGTCACACTATGATGGGAGCTTCCATTACTTGCCCCGGTGGGCTACAACATATGCTTCCTCACCAAAACCCACTATTTCACATCCTGTATGCACCTTTTCTTTCGCCTCTGGCCAAGACTACATTTTCTTCTTCCAGGCATTCCTATTTTCTGAAACTCAGTTCACTTGTGTCTCTTCTGTCTCCTCATCAAAAGAGAATCAGTTCAACCAAACAACACTTACCACAAGCATATACATCCGTTTAGTCGACCGTTCTGTCATTCCATTCCTTTGCACCGCATGCACCAGAACCATCCTGCACATCGTACTTCATTATATTCTCTCATTTGTTACCCCATATCTCCACACCTCCATTCCTCATTTTTATTCATTTCTTTTCACACTTCTAACACTTGCCACTAAGATTGTGCCATCTGAATCACATTTGTAATTTAGATCTAATACCTCTTATCTCTCCATAGTCCACATTCGATGAGCGAGTTAACACCGGAGTGGTGAGGACAACATGAGGCGCCTGCAGTGGTGAAGGACGCCTTAGCGCTACTCAACTTTCACTTGGCGAGATCCCGTGGGAGGTGCTGGTAGCCGGCAGTTGCGCACTCACACGATTGGTAACTGCAAAACGCCATCTTTAGTGTCCAAGGTGCGAGCAATGTTTGACATAGCATCTCGGTGCACTCAGTCCGCTTGCCCTTTAGCAATGTCGAGCGAATTAATATCCTAAATAGTGTGTAAATTCACGGACACGTTTCCAGCTGGCGCTCACTGCATCTACACATTACACTTCACACTGAGGGTCTGTACTCACTCGACAACCATAACTTACTCTGTATCTACGTTGCGTTAGGGCACACTTTACAAGACCCTGGGGGGTTGCTTGTCTACACACGCGCTCGTGAGCAACAAATGTCTCGTACCTCACTAATGTGGCGCGTGGCTCTAATACTGCTCTTCAGGGATGGTCGGCGCGAACAAAACCCAAATCAAATCCTCAGTCAATGAAGATATAGGATGAGGGGAATCCTGACCACTCATCAATTCGCCGATTTCTCCAGTCGTTGTCCTAACTCTAATTCCCTTGTCAGCCCCTTACCTCTCAATGTTCTTTCATAACGTTCATCCGATGATGAGCAGATGGATGTGCCAGTGAGACATAGCGCGACCACCCGAATGGGTCTCGACTCCGCTATATAATATTAAAATAAATCACTGTGTGTCTCGAACTTGCATATTTATTCTGTACACACGCGGGTTCGGGAGAGCTAGTCGTTACGGATACATACTGTTGATTTCTGACTTCAAGATAGAGAGAACTTACACAAACACAGGTGGGCATCGAGTGCATCGTGAACGCACCTGCCAGGTAGATATCCCTTAGTGGAGATCCAGTGAGTTATGAGCGCCTCTGTGCAAAATCCGATTGAAAGTCCTCGAAGATACATATCGAAGTTATTCCTTTCTCCTACCGTTCAATAATATCCCAATCCATTTGTTTCTCAATGTACAGAATATATGATAACACACACGAGTCCTGGCTGACCACTTGCTAACTCACTTTGCATTGGGTCCAACCAGAATTAAGTTGCTCACTATACATTGCGTGGACGGCGACTTCTGTTCGAGCTTCCAAACATTTATTCTCAACAGTGATATCTATCCCTCGGGTACGCGAGAGCACGCTCGCAATATGATCAGACGAATTACCTAGTAAGAGCTTCAGTTATGTTGTTCCCCGTTGATCACGTTATATAAAAGGTACTAATATATTGACCTTGCGCTGCACCAAGGATCCCTCGGAACATAGTACCCCATAAACGTTTTTAGGTGGGGCCCTGCCATAATGGACTGAGGTTATACAAACAAAGGGCAGATGTGAGTCGGACCATCTGCAGGCCGATCAATGATAGATAATATATAATATATGAGTATGGATATGCGGCGATAGAGGCGGGTTGAATAATACGTGATAATACCTAGTAGGGTGGGG
Source organism: Trachelipus rathkii (assembly GCA_015478945.1). Taxonomy (NCBI): domain Eukaryota; kingdom Metazoa; phylum Arthropoda; class Malacostraca; order Isopoda; family Trachelipodidae; genus Trachelipus; species Trachelipus rathkii. The sequence continues at coordinate 14,738 of JABUQX010052630.1, read as the reverse complement.
AGGGGTATATACTGAGGGATATATAAAATGAGTGAACTCGGATATAAATGTAGTGAGTAATAGGATAGGTGGATGGTAGGATATGTACGGTGAGGGGTAGCAAAGTAGGGGAGGTGATGAATGTGAGGTGCGTAAATATATATATATAATATATAGTAACGTGGGAAGTCAGGTGTATATGAGTGAAGTATCAATATCTTTTGGTGGAGGGGTGAGAGTCTGACACCACAGCAGAACCTCTGAAAGGGGACATGGTAAAAAAAGATTTGAGGCGAGGCGAGGGAGGGGGACAGGCGGCACGCAACCACATCCGGCCCGAGGCGCCCACCAGGCCGCGCTCGCGCGCCAGGCCGCGTGTGGTAAAGAGGATCGGTTTGAAAGTACACGTAACAAAACAAGCACGCGTACACCATATTGGTTACGTATGCAGCATCACAATTTCGCTGGATAAGTCCTATTGCTAGATGGTGAGAGCTGGAAACAAGGTGATGAGTTCTAAATAGGGTTTAGGACTCACCTATATAGGTTGGACGAGAAGAGCGGGAAGGCGGATTGCAGTGCTGAGGTGTAGTAGGTACAGTTTAGTGAATGCGAGGAAGGGAGAGGGCTGGTGCAAGGCTGAGAGATTATCTGGTGGATGAACCAGTGAAATAAGACTGGAGCTGCTCTGCAGATGTCTTTCGGCCATTTTTGTTGGTAACATTCTTTAAACATTGATGGATAGGTAGTGGAAGACTCATGAGTCTGGAATAGAAGAGGCAAACAGGTCATAAGATCTAGAAGAGCAACAGATGGCGGTTGCGAGGCTAATGGAACACTCTCTAGGGGTTTTTACCGGTGTGAGAGAACTTGATAAAATGAGGGAAGGCAGGAAGGGATATTAGCAGAGTTGTCTTATGGGTAAATAAAAGAGATAAATGAAGAGAAACAATGGAAAGTAGTTTTAGATGGTGATTGCGTCCATGATGAGAGAGAACTGGATGAAGTCACGGGGGTGAAGTGGGACTTGTAATAGTGCGTGAGTAGGGTGATCTCGGAATCGACCCCTGGCTGGCGCACACGAGAAAAGTGAGAATTGAGCGTGGCAGACAGAAGAATGTCTGGAGGAGGAGAAAATGTGAGTCTTTGGCAGGCGGGCGAGAAACAAGTCAGCATAAGAGTATGAGTAAGGAGAGTTGGCACGAGCGTATCTAGATCCAGACGAGGTGATGCGTTGCTAAGGCACGGGCTGGGTCAAGGAATGAACCACCCCACGATTGTGAGATCCATCTCACAGGTCAGCGAGGGTGAATCCCCGCTCGCCCCACCGGTTCCGCCCGTGACACCTCTAGGGCTGATTTTCTTGTGCGGCGACTTCCACTCAGATAGCTCATAAAAGCGACGCGTGGAAGGCAGGGCGATTAATTTTGCGACTCGGTGTGTCATCATTCGTTCTCTACTTACTCTTTCTGTCCTTCTGGGCGGGGGTGAGCGATGTTACGGCACCTGTGACGCGCGCGCGCGAGTCTTGTGTGTGGGGGAGAAAAAGATCCAACAGAGTATCTTTGATGGATGTGATGGTGAGGTATATATATATACTATATATAGATATAATAGTAAGTATTATACTGTAGGCAGGTAATATTATGAGTGAATAAGTAGGTAGGGCGGATTAGGTAAATATATAATATATATATTAAAATATATAGTATAGGTAGGAAGGGGGTGAAAGCTATAGTATAGATAGGGGTAAGTGATGGGTGGTAACCGTCAGCGTAGGGATATATATATAGGTAGGGTGAAATAGGTAGGTAGGTATACTGGAGCTATATAGTTGATATATATAGTATAGATATAGATTAGTAGGTATTAGTAATATACTAGTATATAGCGGTAAAAGGTAGGCTTATAGGTGGTGGTATAGTAGGGTAAGTAGTAAATGAGTATAGGATAAGGCGTGATATAGATAGTGAAGGATACACGGTAATATATATATATAGTGAGTACTTATATATAGATGAGGTAACCGGTAGGGGCGGATAGACGTAGTGAGGTAGGGATATATTATATTAACCATACGATAGTGATAATATAGGGGTGAGGTGACAGTATATATATGAGTATATATATAGTGAGAGGTATAGGGGTAAGATGAAGTTATAATATATATGGGTAGGAGATATCATATATATATATATATAAGGGTAGGGACTCCACTAGGTGAGGGGAGGGTGATATACGCATATGAGGTGATAGAGTGAGGGATAATAAATATGATAGTTATATGGGTATATATGAGGAGGGCATCATACTAGTTAGGTACTATTTAAGGTAGGAATATAATCATGAGGGGGGTAATATATTATATGAATATATATATATATTATATATGAGGAGGATATATGAGAAGGGTAGTATAGTATATATATTATATAAGGGTTATAGGATAATGATGAGGTATGAATAGTACTATTATATCATAGTATACTAATGACATACTATAACATTCATAAATGGAAATTTATTTAGAACCTACGAGTTGTATAAAAACTGATCAAACGTAGGAGAAGATGGATAAAAAGAATAAGAAAGACATACTTGGACAGAGTTAAAAATGCCAAAAGTACTTTGCGCAGGGGGGGGAGTACAAGCACAAGGAACCCAAGTACAAAAGGCTCCAAAGGGTTAGCAAGTACAAGTACAAGTGGCCAGTGGTTTGAGGAAGGGACTGAGCGAAAGTGGTACGAAGGGTACAGTCACAGGAGTACAAGTACTCCAAAGAAAAAGGTGTACCCTAATTACACAGTACAAGTACTAAGTACTTGTAACTTGAACCCAACCCTTATACTAGGGCTAGAGCGTGAATAAAGTATATAGGGTGAGCGTAGGTGGTAGGTAATAGGTATAGTACGTGTGATAGGGGGAGAGTAGGGATAGGTTATATATATATATATATATTTACTATATAGTATAAATAGTAGTAGAGCTGAATACAAGCGTAATATGGCTGGTATATAGAAGTATGAGTAGTAGTAGTGTGGGGGCGGGTAGTATATAAGTTAAGGTATAACGTAAGGCTATATGGATATATAGGGGTGAGAAGTTGAGGCGTACAGCTACTATTAGGTATGATAATGAGTAGGATAGGTACGGGAGGTAATCAATAGGTAAGGCGTGGGTGATATAAATAATTATAGTAGCGTGGTAGTGGGTATGTATATATATAAGATAAGAGATATGGATAGAGTGGCAGGGGGGAAGCGGTAGAGAGGTAGAGCGGGGGGGAGAGGACGCGGCAAAGAAGGAAGGTAGAGGAGGATCGTAAAGGCTGGACGTGGAAGAGGGGGTATAAACCTCCTCTGGAGTATAAGAGGTGTTACGAGAGGGGGCAGAGGGGGTGGGAAACCGGAATGGGAAAAAGAGAGCGGGGGAGGGGGGGGAGGGGGGGGGGAGGGGGGAAGGGGGGAGCGGGAGCGGAGAGGGAAAAGGCGGCAGGGCACGCGTACGCGACGAAGGGGGCGAATAAGAGAAGGGGGGCGAGGCAGAAGAGGGCCGGCGGCACTGCGAAGAAGAAACGAGGGAAGGGAAATGAGAACAAAGAGGACGGCGGGCGGGAAGATCGGGGCAGACAAAGGGGGGAGGAGGAGGGCGGAGGGGGGGGGAAGGAGGGGGGGCAAAGGGGGGCGGCTCAGGGGGGGCGGGGGGCCGGGGAAAGGAAGGGGGGGCCGGAGGAGGGCGAGGGGGGAGAGGGAAGGGGAGGGGTGGTGTGGAAGGGGGGGAGCGGAGCAGGGGGGCGGGGGCCGGAGGGAGGGGGGGGAGGGGCGGAGGGAGGTGAAGGGGGGGGGGAGCGGAGAGGGAGGGAAGGGGGCGGACCTGGAGGGGGGGCCGGAGGGAAGACGTCACCGAGCGGTTCCGCGAGCCGGAGCGAAGGGCGGGGCGAGGGGGAAGGAAAGGAGGGAAGGCCGAAGGGGCGGGGGGAGAGGAGGGAAGGGCCGGGCCGGCGGATCGAAGCCCAACAGGGGAAGAGGGAAAGGAGGGAGGGAAGGGAAGGAGGGAGGGAATGCGTAGGGGAGGCGGGGGAAGGCGGAAAGAGACGAGGGGAACGGGGGAAGCAGGAGGGGGGGGGCGGAGGAGAGGGGAACGGGGAAGGCGGGGGAGGGGGGGGGTGGGGAGGAGGACAAAGCGAATCAATAGATCAGAAGAAGGTGGGAGGAGGGGAGCCGGACGGAGGGAAGGGGAGGCTGGGAGGGACGGGGCGAGGGGAAGAGGGGAGGCGGCGGAGGGGGCGGGCCCCGGGAGAGGGGGGGGGGGGGAAGGGGAAAGGCGGGGACGGAACGGGGCAGGGGGGGAAGGGAAGGGGGAGAGGGGGGGGAAGGGGGAGAGGGAGGGGGGGAAAGGGAGAGAGGAAAGAGCGCTCGGCGAGGGCGGGAGAGGGGCGGGCGGGAGGGACGAGGAGGCAGGGGGGGGGGGAGGGGGGAGGGGGCACGGGGGACGGAGAAGGGGAGAGGGAGGCCAGAGCACAAAGGAGGAGGGAAGGAGAGGGCCGGAGGGCGAAGGGGCGGGGGGCGAAGAGAGGGGGCGCCCCCTCGGGCCATGCAAGTTTCTCAAGTAGCTCGGAGAGCGGCCAGGAGGGTCCTTGCCCCCCTCTGATCCGCCGAACATCCCCGGCCGTCATGCGCCCCCTTCCCGGCGAGCGCCGGCCACAGGACACCACCCGCCGGGTGGAAAGGCACCGACGAGGGGGGGACGCCGGGACAGGGGTGGGAGACCCCCACCCGGGGATCCATCTACGAGGGGCAGGACACAGGAGCGGGGGCCGAGTGGCAGAGGAGACTGCAGCATTGGGTCCGACCACGAGGGCGCCGCCCAGGGCTGGGACGGAGGGGGGGGGGAGGGGGCGGGGGGGAGGGGACCGACCGGGCCGAGGGGGGGGGAGACGTGGGCGGGGAGACATAAAAGGAGGGGGGAGAAAGGAGAGGGGGGAGTCAGGCTGCGGAAGGGAGAGGGGGATGGGGGGGGAGGGGAGAGGGAGGGGGCGAAGAGGAGGGGCAGGACGGCGGTGTGGCGGGGAGGAAGACCTCCGAAGCGATCAGGAGCGGTAGAGTCAGAGAGAGTGAAGGGGGAGAGAGAAGAGAGAGAGAGAGAGGAGGGGCACAAGATCGGAGGATCTACGTGGCTGCAAACGTAAACTCAAAGCCGGACACGCTTTGACGAGGCTTCCTGAATACCCGATACTACATATAGGTTCTGTCGAAGGTGGTCCATTCCCGTTCCCCATCCAAGCCGCTAGCACGACTGTGCCCCCCCTATTACACCCACAACCACACCATTTCTATACGATGGCATGAATAGACGCACACGAGCAGGAGAGAGAACCCGTCGATACGAACGTCGAGGACGGAGGAGAGCAGAGAACGGATAGACGAGGAGGAAGGAGAAAAGAGACCACCGCTGGGAGAACTCGCCAGCGCCCGAATCCGGCGACAAGGTCCAATGGATCAGACATGACGGGCACCTCCCAACACGGTGGTGCAAGGCCACTACCGACAGGCGACGCAGGGGATGATGAGAGAAGAGAGAGAGATGCGAGACGAGAGAGAGAGAGAGAGAGAGACGAGAGAGAGAGAAAATTGCATCGAGAGGGAGGACACGAGAGAGAGAGAGAGAGAGAGAGAGAGAGAAGAGAGAGAGAAGAAGAGAGAGAGAGAGAGAAGAGAGAATCCTAACTCATAGGAACAAAAAATACGTTAATTAATAGAGGAATTGTTTTTCCGTAGCTTTCTTAAGAAAATTGTTGGGATATAAAATAATTTTTCTAGTAATAGGATTATGTTAAGAAATTTAAAAATAAATGGTCGGTACCAAAAATTGACATTGCTTAATGGTGATATTATTAAAGTTGATTCCAGGCACCATTAAAAAAAAAAAACATTGGCATCTGCTTTGTAAACGCCACAAAACTTTTGACCTAGATTAAGTTTTTATTATATGACAATAATAGATAGTAGATGATAATTGTGCGCGCAGTAGTATTGCACAGTAGATATAAAATAGTAAATGGAAGCTAATCGCTAATAAGATGATGTAGTATCATTAGTTGCAGTAATGGTTGTCATATACATTCACCTATCCTATAATTACCAAAAGTTTGTAAAGGCTTTATATTAGTTTTTGTTATGACATTTATCATCTTTTGCTTAAAATTTTATTTATTAAGAATATGAAAATAGAACAATCAGACAAATTTTACTCAAAAAATTTAAACCAAAGAAGAAAAAATTTTTACCTTAAAAAAATATAAATTTAATGGAAAAATAAATTATACATCAAAATCTTTCTTTTTAACTTAATTAATTGAGATCAAAACTACGGTATTATCATTATGGAGGATAAGATATCTCATGTTTTCATAACACGGGTTTAATAATTCTGTATTTTTCTATATTCCTTTTTGATCTGACTTGTTCTCAAGATTGTTATTCTATTTTCTTTTCTCTTTCGCTCTCTGTGTATATTGTGCTGGAAGGATCGAGATTTCTTTTTATCCTTTTTAATTTACTTCATCATTACCTTGGAAGAAGTTTTCCTTTGTCTTGGAATATATAAAATAATCTTACGTTTGTTTGGGGAGATTTTTATTAGTTTTATTATATTCTATCGTCTTATACCAGACACATATACGCCTCTCGATGTACACTATAACATATACAATGGGAATGGGAAGATGATCATAATGTATATGTTGGACTAATGGAGAGCTAGCTATATAGAACTACACATGGTGAATAGGATATATATATATATATATATATATATATATATATATAATATATATTATTATATATAATATAGCAAGATATATATATATAATAAGTATATATAAATCCCCGCCATATAACTATAATCATAAATACCTCATATATATACTATATACTAATTTATACTATATATATTATACTATATATAATATATACTATACTATATATTATATATACATAATATATAGTGTATAGTATAACTACTAGTATATAGCTCTATAGATATACATATTATATATATTACTATAATGCTCATTAAACTATATAAATAATCATGAATATCTAGGCAACTTTTAGGTGTATGTGAGTATATAGTATATATGATACTATTTATATATACTATATAATAATATATATATCAATATACTATACCTATATATATATATATAGATACTACTCACTCACTCTCTCACATCACACGCGCACATCTATAATCCTATAGCAACAAAAAATTAGTTTATTAATAATAGAGGAATAGGTTTTTCGTACTTTCTTAAGAAAATTATGGAATGTAAAATAATTTCCACGGATGCTAGTTAAAAATTTCATCAATTAATCCGGTAGCCTCAAAAAGTGACATGATTATTCTGCTGTCTACATTAAACTATCTTGTGCTGCACATAAAAAAAAAAAGAAAAAAAAAAACATCTGCTTTTAAACAGCAATACCATTTGCCTAAGTTTTCGATTATGGTCATCAGTAATTAGCTAGTGTGACGCTAGTTTTGCCTGTAGATATCGGAAAATTGTGAGTTGTATGGTGTAGTCGCCTTATAAAATGATATAGCTATATTAGTTTTCCAGTTCCATGGTTGTCTTAATCTTTAAATTATCATATAATTTACCAAAAATTTAAAAAGATTATACAATTTTTTATAATATTTGATATCTTTTACTTAAAATTTTATTAAGAATAATATATGTGATGAAAACAGTACAAATTTCTTACAAACACAACAAAAAGCGTGTCGACGAGGGAAGTGAAGAAAGAAATTAAATTAACTCAAAATTACAAATAAATCTTGTTTTCCTAAGTTGTAAAGTTTCCAGATATTTCTTTTTAACTTAATTAATTAGGATCAAAAATTACGCTCTCTCACACTCTCTATGAGAATCAAGATATTCTCAATGTATCATAATTACAGGTCAGATGAGTGCGTGGTGAGTCGTTTATTCCTGCTTTGATCTTCATTTGAATAAATTGTTATTTCTATTTTTTTCTTTCTCCCTCTTCTCTTTCTTTAAAATGCTTGAAATCGACGTTTCTTTTATTTTCTTTAATTCACTTCACTTCATTACCTTGGAAGATGGTTTTTCTTTGCCTGGAATTACGTACAAATCGTCCTCACCCTACTTTCGTCCATTGACTCACGCTCTCCCACTCTCTCTCTCTCTCTCTCTCTATATTCTTTCTTCACCTTCCTCTATATTTGCATATATATACTATAAGTATATATATATACTCTACACATAAATATATACATCATCTATATATATATAAATACCTACGTATATAGTATACCGTACGCGTAGTTAATATGCTTAACCGTTATACTATACAGTATATTATAGTGGAGAGGACTATCATACTCCTCTTACTCGTATAACTACATAATATATCATACTATATATACGTAATATAATATATAAGTTATATATATACATATATATATGTATATATATTATATACTAATATATATATATATACTACTCACGTCATATATATATATATACTAGTATATATATATATATACATATACAATTACATATACATGCACATGTAATATACTATATATGTATTATAAATAATATATATATATTATATAATATATAGTATATATATATATATATATAGTATTATATATATATATAAGTATTACTTATTAGATATAGATAGAGTGAGTGTTTGAATACAATAAAGACTTTGATGAAATATCTGTTTTATGGAAGCATTTATTTGTAGTTCGACAGCGTTACATTATGCATTGATCATAAACTGCAAATAACTTTCGACGTTTCTGGTGCAAACTGACTATTCCATCAGTGGTGAGATGAGAGAGCTGGTACCAATATTAAAATATAGTAAATAATGGTTAGAATATTTGGTGGCATACTGGAGAATATTTGGTGGCATGTGACCAGTAAGAAAACTATAAACATAGTTATGTCACAACCCACATAGCACCGAATCAGTAACCCCCTTATTTAGTGAACAATTTGTAAAATGGATGGTATCAATTGTAGAGTGGATTAAGTGAGCAAAAAAGAACTTTGAACCTTAACTTGTAATACATCTAAAGTAGACCTTTAATATGAATTCGATGGATCGGTCCAAATTAATGATTCATTGAGGATTTAAACTTTAAACTCCTGCTGGACGCGCTCACTAATAAAAAGAAGGAAATAAAATATTTAAAAAATAAAATTACGAACAAAACTTTACGTTTATGAGGTACTTGACCTAATGATACATGGGTGACTAAAAAAACGGGCTCTACGGGCACTTTCTGTGATATCTCTTACAATCATTCTCTAATCACTCTTATTTTGCAGGATATAATAGAAGCAACGTCTGTGAACACAACAATTGAAGATTGAGCAAAGAATATACTGCGTCAAACATTACTATAAGACGGCTCGTTCAAGAAAATCGAGACTTTCATGCATCAGTTCGAATGTGAGAAGGCCCCCTCCAAAAGCAAAATTCAAAACTGGGTGGACTACTTTGAGAAGTATAGAACCGTTTAGAACCTCAATGCAGCAAGTGAAAACCGTCCAAGCCACTCAGGACGTTCTAGGAATCCTACGACCGAGCAGGTAGAGAGCGTGAGAGAGTCAGTTCAAAAAGTTAGAGACTCTCTGTGCGCAAGCGAAGTTAGTCCCTCGGTACATCTAGTGAGCCTTGCAGGTGAGTACTAGTAAACGATATAAGGGCTTACCCATACAGAATATAGACGAAGCAGACCCTTAAAGCCTTAAACATACTGCAGAGAAGGCTATGGCAGTCAAGTTACTGGAGAAGATTCAGGAGTGATCTCCTTAACCTCCCTTGGACGTCAAATGAAGCTCACTTTCATCTTGAAGGAAAGGTGAACTCAAAGATAAATGTTTTTTGGGGGACCTCCCAACCCAATGAAGTAGCCACCAAGCCTCTACACTTCTCTAAGTGCACAGTATGGGCTGCAATCTCGGCCAGAGGAATCATGGGACCATTCTTCTTCGAGAAATCTGGAGCGACAGTGTCAGTCACCAAAGAAAGATATGTTGAGGTCCTTAAAACATTCAAGAGTGAGCTACAGACCCTTTATCCGTCGCTAGGAGAAAGTTCTGGTTCCAACAAGATAGAGCAAGTTCTCACATCTCAAACCTGTCCCGAGATTGGCTGAACGAGAACTTTGGAGGCCTTGTGATCAGTCTCAAAACTGATTTTGAGTGTTCACCTCACAACCCAGACCTCAGCCACCCAGATTTCTTCCTTTGAGGCTGTCTTAAAGACCGAGTGTACGTAGGGAGACCCAGGATCATGACTGAAGTCAAGAAAACCATCAGGAGGGAGTATATAAGAGCCCTTCCTACGTCTGTTTGTAAGGAAGCCTTGGACAACTTCGTGAAGCGTCTCAAGAAATGCACGGAGCTAAATGGAGGACATCTAGAACACAAAGACTATCATGTTTTAATTTGATGTTCTAAGCACAATAAACTAGTTATAACTTTCATTTAATTCCCCCAAAAAATAAGAAATGAAGCCTATCGGAAGTTGGGGCCCGGTTTTTTTTTTTGAGTCACCCTATATATATCTAAGTGACATATTTAAGAAATGGCAATATGAATGCCCTGTTTCTATTATAGAATCCTTTGATTCGAGTTAACATTCACGAGCAATGGTTAATCAAAGAAGGTTTTGCGGGAGAAAACATTATAATTCGAGAACATTCTATAATTTAACTATGAACTAAATAAACAGTAGAAAAAGAAGGGATATTTACTTGCATGTACGTCTAAACGTTTAGGTTTCGAATTCTAATCAATTCAATTAAAAAACGAGAAAATATATAACATCTACATAATCATTAGAAAAAGAAGGGAAATTATTTGCTCGCATGTACGTGAACATGTATTATTTTATACATGACCATAAAATCGGTTGGTTAATCGGATATGTAGTGGTGATGTTGCTATATGATTGAGGTGAATGTGTGTCTCCGAATGACCGCGTAGTGTTATATATATCCTATATATATATAAAGTGATACTGAGTAAGTCTATATATATATTATATATCCTATATGAGGAATATAGTGAGTGTAGAGATGCGTAGAAGTAGAGTGCTTAATAGGAAGGAGAATGCTCAGGTGATAGTCTAGTTTGATTCGAGAGGTAGTGCTTGCTGGCTCACCATCCTAGCCAAGGTAATGAACCCTATAGATTATACCTAATAGATATGTCTTATATGCTAGGATCCGTCTCGCTGTTACCCGCTGGTAAAGCTCAGTAGTATGCATTTATCTATGATCATTGACAGTATACGAGTTCTCTAATAAATAGGCATATAAGTGATAATTAAATGAGTCTACTCGTTGCTTTCTTTTCACGAACTTTGACGTCTCATATTAGTATTCTTCACTATCTTTTAGTTTATCTCAGTGCATATGTCTATCAGCACTTTTTACTAATAGTGTATATATATAATATTATATAGTATAATATATATATTACTTTCGGAGAGAAGTCGAAGTGAAAATTATGATTGATTATATATATATATATATATAAATATATATATATTATATATAATTATATATATATAATATTATATTATAATTAATATATATAGAGATATATATATGTATTATATAATATTATATAAATTATATCAATATATATATATATATATTATATTACATATATATATATATATATTAAATATATATATATTATATATGATATTATAATATAAATATTATATATATATATAATATATATAATGTATATTAGATTTTTCTAATTATTATTAAAGTCTTTGATTTAATTATTCAATTATTAATTTATATTTTATAGATTAGAATTTGAAGTGTTCGCGAAAAACAGTAATCTTGTCTAAGTTTTATTATATATTAATATATTATATCTTTATATTCATAAATATTTATATGATATATAAAAAATAATTAATAACCTTAACTAGTAGTAATATCTATATAACCTTTAATACATTATTATAACTACTAATACCTAAATACCTCAGTAACCTAAATAAATATACCTAACATTGAGCTATAATATGTAGTAATATATAAATATATATAAAGCTAAAATACTTATATTTAAAAATAAATTTACTACAGAAGTAACTCCTTTAGAAATTCGTTTATCGAATAGGTCATAATATATAGGTAAAAATAAAATAAAATTATATATATTAAATGAATTACTTCAAAAGTTATATGTTATGTATATATATAAATATATATTATATATATATATAGTATTAATAATTATATATATATATATATATATATTATACTATATATATTAATATATATATATTATATATTATATATTATATATATATAAATATATATAATATATATATATATATAATATGATATATATATATATATATATAATATATATATATATATATGATATAGTAATTTCTTTTTTAGTGAATTACAGGACCCACCATGCCCCACAAAGAAGTGCCCACACTGGGTTGAATAATCAACTCCATGGGTGGCTTGGCTTATACAAATTTTAAATGTCAAAGAAAAATATGAGATGGCGAAATGAATATTCAGTCAAAATAAATAAAAACTAAATAAAATGTAAAATATAAAGTATATTCTACATTATAAATTAGATCATGTATCGGATCATGTATCAAATTGTAAAGGAATATCAATCTTGAAGAATACAAAGAAAAAGAAGTTACTGCTTAATGAAGAGTTCAGATAAGATATAAGGATAACCTTCTTAGAAAGTTTATGGACCATAAAATAGGAAAATGACGACAGCGAATAGGGTTTAATTGGGACAATCAATGAAGATAGAACGAACAGACTGCGGGGTATGGTGACAGCAAAATTTGCAGATGGGAGGAGGTTCTCATGACAAGTAATAGCTGTGAGTGATATTGGTGTGGCCAATACGGAGGCGTGCAAGTAATACCACGTGTAAGCGCTTTCGTATGTGTGAGGAAGACCACTTACCAATGCTCGGCTTTATATTTCTAAGTTTCTCTCACCATGATCACTCGTCCCAGCACTCTTCTAATAAGACCGAAAGCCTTGTCGGAGAGTAGGATAATAACAGTTATGGGAGGAGGCCTTTCAGATGCCTTCTGGGAGGTACCTGGAATAGCTCCATAAAGAAGAGGCGGTCATTTTGGCATCTATGTCGGCGATTTCATTGCCAACTCCTACATGAGAGGGGGTCCAACATAGTATGATTTGTTTCTTACGGGAGTGGAGCAGCCGAAGAAATTGTTATACAGGGGATACCATTGTGGTTTTAAAATAAGGAGTTTTAAGTTCCTGGAGTGCGCTGAGCGAATCTGATTAAATGACATAAGAGTGGTCTTGGTTAAGAAATAGAATTCGAGAAAGGGCAATCATTATAGCCATTAATTATTCATTAAAAATTGAAGCATGAGAGGGGAGGGTATGGGAGATGGTTACGTCAGAAAGACAGCAAAGCACCCACAGCCCCACACTGTCCCCCCTCCTTCCTCTCCTCCTCCTCTCCTCCTTCCTCACCCCCCTCCCCAGCCCCCACAGTCCCCACACTGTCCCTTGCTTTAAAGCCGTCAGTAAACACTGTTGAAAATTCACCGTGAACTGCGGAATGAGACATGAATGATGCCTTTAACAAGGCAGCAGGGTGACTAGATTTGGAGAGAGAGAGAGAGAGAGAGAGATGAGGAGAGAAGAGAGCGAGAGAGAAGAGAGACAGAGAGACGAGAGAGAGAGAGAGAGAAGAGAGAGCAGAGGGTCAGGACCAAGCAAATGGTGGGAGCAGGGATTAGCCAATGTGTATACCCTTCGTCATAGAGACAAGGCAGCACCTTTTGCAAAGATATGTTGAAGAAGTTAAGATGTTATAAACTGCGGTTTGCAAATCGCCAGTAATTAGGATTCTGAGGTATCTCCCGCAGAATCGGTGTCAGAGCAGACGGTTTTGGGGTTTGAAAACGAAGATAAATAACAGAGAGAGTGGCATCACATTGGGTTCAACTTCAAGGATCACCCGGGGGTCGATCGGAAGGCTCCAGTGGAAATACGGATTGCCTCGTTTTGGATGGGATCTAACAGGTGTAGTAGAGTTGAGGCAGGCCTACCATATACTGAAACAGCCATAGTCCATCTTCGATCGGATTAGGGCAACATAGAGACGTAAAAGGGACTTGCAATCATCACCCCAAGATTTTGAGGCGAGATGACGTAATAGTTCAAGCACGCGATGACAAGTCGTTTTCAGGAGCTTAATATGCTGTGCGTAAGTTAGGTGGTCATTTAGAACGAGTCCTAGAAAATTTGACCTGTGAAGTTACAGGAATGAGCGAACCATATAAGGTTAGGTTAGCGGGAAGAATGTGGCAGGTTCTTCGATTCTCATTTTTCTTAAAAAGTACTGCTGAGGATTTGGTGAATGAAAAATGGAAGCCATGGGAGTTACCCCATTGCCAAATATTCTCAAGCTAGCTAGTTGAAGTGCCGTTAAGAAAAGGCAGCCTGCGCCACAGGCTATCAATATATATATATATATATATATATATATATAATATATTATATATATATATATATATATATATATAATAATTTATATATTAGAATATATATATAGTTTATATATATATATATTATATATATATACTATTATATATATATATTATATTAATTTACATAATAATATATATATTATATTATATATATATAGTTATATA
>JABUQX010052629.1:30000-31276 GCA_015478945.1 Trachelipus rathkii | reverse complement strand
TTAAACTATTATAATTTATATATTTATTATTTAATTATTTATTTTAATTATTTTTAATTTAATTTTGCCACTTATTTTTTACAGAAATCTATGGGAGAAAATGCCAATTTAACAAATATTACTTATCATTATTATTATTATTATATTATTAATTATTATTATATTATTATTATTATATTATGATTATTATATTAATTATTATTATTATTTATTAATTATTATATATTTATTATTATTATTGATCGCCAAACTATAATTATTATTCCTGACTTTTATTATATATTCTACTTTATTTATTTATTATTTATTGATTATTAATTATTCTTATTATTATATTATTATTATTATTATTATTATTATTCATTTATTATTATTATATTATTTATTATTTAAATTATCATTATCATTATCATTCATCATTATCATTATCATTATTATTATTAATTATATTATATTTTATTATAGTTATTATTATATATATTTTATAAATTATTTATGATTATTATTATTATTATTATTAATTATTATTAATTATTGTTATTTATTAATTAATATTTATAATTAAATCATTTGTGTATTTATTTTAATATCTCTTATTTATAAGTTTATTTATTCATGATTTAAATATTTTATTGTTTAATATATTTATAATTAAATCATTTGTGTATTTATTTTAATTATTCATCTTATTTATTCTTCTTATTAGTATATTATTATTATTTTAATTATTGATTACTTATTATTATCTAATGAATGGGATATTTCACCGAAGCTCGGATTATAGGAAGAATAATTGTCTTCGCATGGTTTTAGGGCGACAGGGCTAGCACCGGTCCTTTCCTTGCTTTTAATTACTCTTGGCCAGCGTTAGGAATCTTATGCGCCTAGAAGCAAAATCCTCAGGGAGCTTCTGTGAGACAAGTTTGAAGCCTAATTGGGAGGAAAGATGCTAGTTTCTTACTGAAAAGGCGAAAACCCGACCTGAGAAGTGTAACTCGGAGAACTGCGTTCCATAAAACCATTACGCCGAGGAAATGGTTTTCTAGGTGCTCTGTGGGTTAAGCGTTTCGGGCCAGAAGAAGAAGATGCTGGTCCAACTGACAGGGCGAAAGCCCTTCCTGGGAGTTGTTGTAGATTGTAGATTATTATTATTATTATTATTATTATTATTATTATTATTATTATTATTATTTTATATATATTAATTTCATTATTATTTTAATTATAATTTTATTATCTTATTTTTACTATTATTATTTTATTATTCTTTTTATTT
>JABUQX010052629.1:12500-27500 GCA_015478945.1 Trachelipus rathkii | reverse complement strand
TAAATCTGACCACAACCTCATATCTCTTAACTTTAATACTTTCTCTCCACAAGCTCCATCCTCCCCTATGCGTTTTTTTCTGGCACTTTGATCGGGTGATTGGGGGGGCCTTGCGCGCTTCTACGCTAACTATAATTGGATGACATGCTTTGACTGCTGATGGACGCTTCGGCTCTGCCACTAAAGGGTGGGAGCGTGTAATCGTTGACGGGTGGCAGAGTTCATTCCTCTTCGACTAAATCTTTCTCTCCCTCATAATCCATGGTTCGATCGTTGCCTGTTCTCTGGCCATTCAGGGCTAGAGACAGCGCTTATCTGGGGTGGAAAAATTCTCTTCTCCTATCACTCTCGCTTATTTTCATTCAGCTAGAAATCGGTTGCAGGGAACTCTTTCGACGAGCCAAATAGGTTCGGCGGGCTTTCAATCGCAAACGAAGGTTGCGTAACCTCCTTGGTTTCTCCCTACTGATAAAACTTTCTGGCCTCTTGCCAAAAAACATCTCTAACAACTTCTGATTGAAAATCTGCCTTTCTCCTCTTATTCGATCTGATGGCTCTGTTGCGAACTCTCCAACTGAAAAGGCAATCTTTTCGGCCTCCTATTTTACTCTAACTCAACCTGGACGATTCTGGCATTCTCCGTCCTCCACCTTCTCCTCTCAGGTGTCCTATGTTCTTTGCCGATGTATTACTTTGATCGGGTGCTGGGCTCCTGAGATCTCATGAACGTTAGGAAGGCGGGTGGCCGGATGGCATTCCTCCGCCCGAGTTTTGAGGGAGTGTGCTTCCGAGGGGGGGGGCTGGCCATCCCCCTTCGTTTCAACTATATTCCTCTATGTACTCAATTAGCTAACACTTTCCCTCAGTGTTGGAAGCACGCACATGTCCAACCTAGTCCGAAAAAAGGAAGCCGCTCTGATCCTTCTAACTATCGCCCTATAGCTCTCACCTGTATTCTATCTAAGATCTTTGAAACCCTTCTTAACTCTCACTTCTTAGACCATCTCGAATCTCATTCTCTTCTTTCCGATCGCCAGTACGGCCTTCGGCGTTCGAGGTCTACTGGTGATAAACTTTCCTATTAAACCGATTTATGGTTTTCGCCCTTAGGACTACCGGGAGACTTGCGCGGTGGCGCTTGACATATCCAAGCATTTGACCGGGTATGGGCACGCGTCTGTGCTCCTCTCCAAGCTCCGCTCCTTTGGGTTTCCTCCTTGTCTTTGTTACTTAAGTCTAGTTTTCTTTCAAATCGCCTCAATATCGGCTTTTGTTGTTTGATGGGGCGACTTCTTCTTGCTTTTCTGTCAATAGTGGTGTTCCTCAGGGTTCTGTCTTATCTCCTTACTTTATTCTTACACTTTTCATTCATGATCTTCTCACCTGCACATCGAACTCATTGCATCTCATATGCCGATGACTCGACCCTCATTCTTCAACTCATTTCAATTTCTGCTCCCTCCTTTTACTTCGCTAGAATTTGCCTCCGTCTTAATCTTTACACGATTCCATTCTCGCTGATGCTGATAGAATTTCCGGGTGGGGTCGTTCCAACCTTGTGTGAAACTCAATTCTTTAAAAACTCAACTTCTTCAAATCTCCCTCTCTAAGACACCTCTAACTTTCCTATCTCATTCGACGGTTCTCTCGTCCTCCTGTTGAACAATTATAAACATCCTTGGCCTTAACATAAACAAAAAAATGTCTGGAAAACCTCACATCACAACGGTCTAGGCGCCTCAAGAAGCTGGGAGTCTGTTAGACGTGCGCGAGACTTTTTATATACCTCTTTATCTACTCGAAGATATATATCCCAAGGGCCTCTGTGGCCCTTGTATGGAGTTACAAGTGCTTACGCTCATCTCGTGGCGCAGACGGTCTCAGGTTCTCGTGACCAAGGACTTTGCATAGGCGTCGAGGGTCAAAGTCAAAAAATACTTGACTTATAAACGTCCGTTTCTTTCAGTTCACTTGACCTCTATCTTTGCGGCGCGATGTTTGGTGCTTTATCTCTTTTCTCCCTAGGTACGTAAGCGGCAAGTGCCTCCGACGGGAGTTATCATCGCGTGCCACCACCTTTTGAAGACGCCCTCGATAGCACAAGGGGTGCTGTGTCGCCACATGAGTTTTGTGTTTGATATTAGCAACTCCAGAATAGTTCGCTGCGGTGCTTCTTCTTTCCTGCCACCCTCTGTCTTGTGTGGAATTCTCTCTCCATCTTCTGTAGTTTCCCTCTCTTTAATCTCCCTTCACTTTACGGCCCGCTTCTGCGCTCATCTGCGTAATTTTCCGTTAGTTGTAGTTTCATGTTTATTTTAACAACCCGTCCTCGAATAGGGCTTTCCCGTGAGCGGGTGGTGATAACTGTAAAAAAGAAAAAATACATATATATAATACGGGTGTATATATATATATATATATATATATAGTGGTATATATATACTATATTATATATACTATATATATAATATATACTACTATATATATATATATATATATTATATATATATATATTATTATATGTTATATATATATATAATAGGTATATATATATATATTATATATATATTATTATAATATATGATATATAATATATATATATATATATATATATATATATTATATATATATATATTATATATATATGTATATGATATATTTATATAAATATATATATAATATTATATTATTATATATATATATATATAATATATATACTATATATATATATTTATATATAATATATATATTAAACTATATTATAATATAATATAATTTTATACGCTCATTATATATATATATTATAGCTTGTTATGTTCAGTTTAATTTTGAACTCTTCATTAACGGAAAAAATATTTGTCACATGAAAATAAACTCCATCTGTAATAAATATAATACATGCGCTCCAAGTGGTAAACCAGTGCTCATTTAACGGACAATGCTCACATTTACATTATACGCGCAGGTGTGTGTGTCTTAGTTTTGGCATAATATACCATCCAGTAGCGAGAGATTCGTAAATCTCGGTTACTTTCCAGCGTACCATACTAAGAAAAATTCAAACGCTACTTTCACTATAGTGTCGCATATTTTTTATCCTGTGTGATTAGAATTAATGGGGGTTTTGTGAAAAAAAAATTGTCTGTGGAATTACATATTTTGGCTATCATAAACATCTTAGTAATTATAATATATATATAAATATAGCACTGTATTATGAACGATCATGGTAGTCTTATTAAACTCTCTCATATATACTCTACTCACTATATATAATATACATATATAGTACATATATATTATAATAATATATATATTTATATATATATATATATATATATAATATTATATAATATATATATATATATATATATATATATATATATATATATATATATATAATATATTATATATATATATATATATATATATATATATATATATATATTATATAATTATATTTAAATAATATATATAATAGTAATATATATATAATTATATATATATATAATATATATATATATATATATATTATATATATATATATTATTTATATATATATATATATAATATATATATATAGTATATTTTATTTTATATATAATATTAATATTTTCTTCAGCTAACTAACTTCCTTCTTCCGGATTGGACTTTTAGACTTTTATATATAATTTCGCTCGTTGTAAGTCCCTGTTCGGGCGCCAGTGTGGGACGCCGGGTCGGCTTTGGCTTTTTAAGGAGTATTAACTGTTTACGACTGTTTACTCGAACCCCTTACTTTCGAGCGTTTTCACCGCTCTTGGTGCGTTAATCAAAAAGGCTTTGTGCGGGGGTTTTAATCCCCTAGGGTCCAATTATTTAATATAGCGGTGTGAGCCAAACTCGGCGGCCTCGGTTAATGAATTCAAATATTCAGTAACGCTACTGAATATTTCCTTGCATGTATTTACCTTTTGATATTGAAACCTTTTGTTATGGTCAAAATAAAGAGTTATTGATTTTTCTTTCTTTATTTACATATATTCACAAATAAATTTATAGTCGTATAATAATATTAGCAATATTAATAATATTAAGGAAGTAGTCTATTAGCACTTTTTGGATTAATATAATGTCACTTACTGTTTAACAATTGATAATAGTTTTATATGCCCAATTTAAATAATAATTCAAGTTAAGTAAATAAATTTTAAAAGCTTCATAAAGCAAGAAGTTATATAAATTTAAATAAATAAAATTTAAATAAATACAATTTAAAATTTAAAGCCCAGACACAAATAAATAGTCTGCTGTAATTTAATACAATAATTATCACTGAACTTTATATATATATATATATATATATATATATATATATATATATATATATATATATATATATATATATATATATATATATATATATATATATATAACTACTTATATATATATATTTATATATAATATACATATGTTTGACAACATACATATATACATATATAATATTATATAATATTATTTATTCCACTCGTATTATGCATGTGTATAAAATTCAAACAATCAATTAGTACATATTTTAATTAAGTTAAGTTAATAATAATGCATGGCTGAATAGATTAAATAAATGCTAAAAAGATACTTTAAGTATATTAATATCTAAATAAACGGTATTACCCATTTTTCCAGTTGCTCTCGCGTCTGAATAATATATACTATTATATACTATATATAATATATATAATAATATATATATAATAATTTTAAGCAGTTAAAGTTTTATTTTACATTAAGTTTCGCGTCGATACATAAATTACATTACAATTTGTAATTTTGATACACACGTAAATATTTTCATTTTACGCCCAGTTATCGTTTACACAGTTATGTACGTTTATGTATTTATATAAATATTTTACTTACATTACTTTTGACTCAGAACTTAAACTTGGACTAGAACTTGAACTTGAACTTGAACCCTATGAATAATAACTGCAATTACATTTTTATTATTATTATTATTATTATTATTATTATTATTATTATTATTATTATTATTATTATTATTATTATTATTATTATTATTATTTTTATTTTTATTACCATTCCAAAGTTAATTTGTTTGTTTAAAACTAAAATGGCTCTGCAATTGGTAATAGAAATTTAAATAATAATAAATATTTTATAACAATTGTAATGATTTCAAAAGTTGAAATGCTTAAATTTTTAAATTCAAAATGAATTTGAAAATTTGACAATTTGCAAAAAATGAATTTTAACCTTTTTGAAAATGAATAAAATTAGATGGTTTGCAAATAATAATAAATAAAAATTATTGCTTTGTCTACTTACTCGTTTCGTTCGCGACGTATAGTTTAAATAAATAATTTTAATTTAAAATTGTTGATTCAATTTTTTTGAAAATTAAATTTAAAAGTTTTTACTTTGGATATTTTTTCTACGTGAAAGCTATTAACGGACTTCGCGTTTTTATTTTATACACTTCGGATTTCACTATAAAAAATATACATGTTATTTTCGTTTGTTATTGAAGTTGCTAGTTCGAAATTAATGAGCTCTGCTCTTTGGGTTGCTGGTTATATACCACCCATGTTTACAGCTAAAGTTGTTTACCGATTTTGAGGTAGGATGTGTATCCTGCTTTTTGGTTTCGAAATTAGACTTTAATACAAATGGAAAATCTAAATTATTGAAAAATACCATTGCTGAAATGGAAAAACCGATTGCATTGTGAAAAACCGATTGAAATATTAGTTAATAAAAGTGATATTTCATAAGATGTTTTTCCAAATAATAATATTAAAATAATTCCTATCCTGTTTCTACCATATGAAAAACCTATTTTGAAATTAGATATTAGAAATACCATTTCACAATAGTTTTCCCAAATTGATTTTATAAAATAATAAAAAATATTATTTATTACATAATGGGGTTTTTACGTTTAAGTAATTGTTTTTCAAATTGCCCCCCCCATCAAA
Source organism: Trachelipus rathkii (assembly GCA_015478945.1). NCBI lineage: Eukaryota > Metazoa > Arthropoda > Malacostraca > Isopoda > Trachelipodidae > Trachelipus > Trachelipus rathkii. Next base: position 21,522 of record JABUQX010052629.1, on the reverse strand, counting down.
AATTTAAACTTTAAATTTGATAAGTATATGAACAATCAAAAATACTAAATACTATAATCAAAATACAAAATCATATAAATTAATAAAAGTATTACAATATCATTGTTTAGTCTTATCTGTAATTAATGCTGGTACGTATTGTACAGTTCCAGCTATAGGTGTTTCGCTGAGAATCTGGAACGTTACTGAGTAAGGAAACGATTGGTGCATTTGATGCAAAATCCTTGTGAATTCCTCTGCTGATAATAATTTACAAGGCATTCCCTTTTTCCTCATGTTCAAAATCTGAATGTATCGTTTTCCAATATCCCAATTAGTGCGACTTTCTGGAAAGTAAATATATTTCGGCAGTATATATATTCCAAAAAATCTAAAGTTATTTTAGATGTATGTAGGATATAGAATGTAATGTTATTGGATTGATATATGACTCTAGTATTATTGTAATTTGTAAAAAAAAAATTTATATTAGAGATGTTCGTATCATATAATAATTCTAACAAATGATAGAACTGTTGCACAATTCCATATATCTGTCTGTAATAGTAAAGTATAGAAAGTTATAAATCTCTACTATCGTGACCTCTATACTCACCTTGTTGATAACTTTCCAAGAAAATTTGGATAGTTGTTGTATCATCATGGTTATTTTCTAAATATTCTCGTATTCTGATGAATACTACGGTATCTTTAATTATACCCAGATGATTAAAACAATTAGGTTCTAGCAAATTGACAACATCATCTGCTTCAACTGGAAAGCGATATTGTACCCTTGTTGCTACCCAATCAATTAATCTGGTTATTATTAATTTCATCCATAATCGGACTAAATCTTGTAGCACTTCAGGTATTGGTAATCTGGAACTCACCCTTTTGGAAATTATGTTTGATTTCCTTGTTCTTATTCTTTCCAACGTTTCGAATTCTGTCTCGTAATTGTCTCTTGCTGCCGTTTCTTGACGCCAATCTTGTTCCAAGTTTTGTCTTATTTGAATCTTAGAACGGTCTGTAACGATTGCTACAATTCCAATTTTGATGGCTGACAGATCTGACAATTTTGCTGGCGTGGTGAAATTATCCAATTTCCACATTGCTATATACAAGCAAAAAAAAATATCTTATACTATTGATTAGAATACCTTACACAAGTTTAATTAAACCTATGACACATAATTGTACTACTATTAATACCCGTATTCCGAATTAACGTTTGATATGGTATTTAACGAATAAAACTAAAATATATTATTATGTAGTTTTTATTATATAACATAAGTATAAATCAAATATATATACAAATAAAATTTCAACATCTTTCCTTTTAAATGGAAATAAAATTTCAACATCTTGCTTTTAATTCTCACTTTTAGCAATAGAGATAGTAAGGAACGAACTAGTCTTTACTGTCTTTATCACTAAATGTGACTTTTCTAACACCTTTGAATTTGACCTTCTTCGGAGGTAGTTCTGGTGGTTTATCTCTTCTTGGAGGTAATTTCGGTGGAATTTCTGGCAATTCTCTTGCTGTATGATCTATTCTTTCTGTACGAGAAGTTGATTGTCTCGTTTGAACAGGAGATCTTTGTATCATTGTGTATTGATGTTTAGGTCTATATGATAGATCTTTCTCTTTACCTCTTGTTCTTCGAGTATTTTCTTCTATTGGTAATGGTAAAGCTATTGCTTGTTCGGCAATACTAGGATCTTCTTCTGTTCTTTCGAATATTTGATCTGGTTCTGGTGTAGCATGTCCTACTTCTTCTTCTGACGTTTCTGCTACATATTCTTCGTCTTCATCTACAGCATATGGTGTTTCAGTTTCCACTGTTGAATCTCTGTTGAAATTAGGTGATCTTAGATATATTACTCTGGTTTCATTATCGTCATCTTCGTTTTCTTCATTTTTATTTCTGTACTGCATATTTCTTTTTACTATATTGTTCTTCTGCGTGATGTTAGAGGGTTTTATTTCGGTTTCTATGTTGACTTTCTCGTCTTTTCCTCGCGTCTTAGCGACTTTGAAGTTGTCAACATTTACTCTGTACATTTTACCTGTTGTCGGATCTCTTAGGATATATGTGTTGCTTGTTTCAAATTCATTCCCGTACGCTTCAATGCGAAACGGACCTCGCCATTTGCGGAACAGCTTTGGAGAAAGGTGTGGTGGTTTGATTCTTTGTGTGTACACTAAATCTCCTATCTTGATGGATCTATCTTTTGCATTTTTACTACTTTGAGTTGAATACTTTTTTACCTCCTTTTCTAGTGTTATTTTAGCCTGTCTTCTTATTTCTTTAATTCTTTCATATATCTTTTCTATTCTATCATCTTCCTTTATAGGTTTAGGCTCCTTAGGTTTTATTAAAGCTTCTGAAGGCAAATCTGATGGCATCCTCTTGGTATAACCATACAGTAGGAAATGGGGATCTGTTTTAATGCTACTGTTATATGTATTATTTATAGCTGCTTGGGCCAAAGGTAAATATTGGTCCCAATCACGCTGGTTCTCTTTGACATAGCATCTAAGAAAGTTTGCTATGGTGGCGTTGGTTGTTTCGACTAGACCATTGCTATTGGCGTGGTAGCTACTTATTTCCACCTTTTTAATCTTAAATTTTCTACATATTCCCTTCATGAGCTTCCCAACAAACTCTAAAGCATTATCTGAAGTGATTACGTCCGGAACTGTGTGACATACTACTATTCTATCTATAAATACATTTACTATTTTGTCACTATCCCTGGATTTTAATGCTGCTAATTCTACATACCTTGTAAGTTGATCCTTGAAAACAAGTATGTACTTATTCCCTCTGGTTGATGTGGTTAATGGCCCCATGATATCCATTGAGATTCTCTGAAATGGTTGTTCAGCTAACGGATATGTTTTTATTATTGCTTTTCTTGGTTTAGGACCTTTAGCTTCTTGACATATGTGGCAACTTTTACAGAACTCTTCAACTGTTTTCCTTATGTTCTGAAAGTGATATCTTCTCCTCAACTTCTCTAGAGTTCTTTCTGCCCCACTATGACCCTGTATTGAATGAGTCATGTCAATAGCTATCTCTATTAAAGATTTGGGTAACCATATTTTGTAGTTTTCTTTAATCTTTATATAGATCATATTTTCAAAGAATTTTAAACCACTAATCCTTTTACCTTTACGCAGATCTTCATATTCTATTTTCATTTCGTCTGCTTTCTTTTGTTCCTTCGAAATGGTTGCAGTATCTAAAGTTAATATTTCTTCTGTTTATTTCTTTCTAATATCATTATCAAACAAAATGCAACACCACTTTTGTATCTTTTTCTCTTTTTATTCTATGATTAATGAGAGCTTTTTAATTCTTATTTGACCTTGTTTGTGTTCTATCAATATTGAGTTATTTCTTGTCGGTTTCTTCATGCATTCTTATTCTCTTCTATATCCTTTTCTCCGCAGTCAGGGTAATATAATCTGAGGATAGAAACATCGCAAACTGAGTTCTTGGTAATCTTCACTTGATTCCAATGCTACCGAATGAACATCAGAAACTGTTAATCCCATCTAGCAATCTGCTGTTGGGATAGTCAACCGATTACTCAGTGAATATTGAGGACGCTGCTGAATGGTCAGTCTTTACTCTTATTTTATTATCCTTATTAGATTCTTAACCTTTCTCAACGCAAAAAAGATAAATTCCCAAAACATCTCTAAGAGTTCGGTAGGAGCGTGAATTCTTCTGCTTTGACAAAGTTTACTCGCAAAAGCTAAAGTAAGTTTCTTCACCTTTATCAGTCTCTTTGGAGTAAATACAGCTCACTAATCCGTGAATGGATGGTCAAGTAACTACTAATAAATTCTTTATTAAAGTCGGGATATTGTACAATAGATCTTGCTAACAGTAAATCTTTCAGTTTACTCAGCGATCTTTCTTGTTCTTCACCCCAAACAAATTCTTGTTTTTTCTTAAGTAGTTTGGTCAGTGGTTCGGCGGTACTTGAAAAATCGGGCATAAGAGTTCTAAAAAAGCCGAAAAACCCAAGTATGGAGCGTACCTCTGGTACACTGACAGGTGTCCTAATTTTCGACAGTGTTTTTAGTTTCTCAGGGTCTACTGTAACCCCTTGACCAGAAATCAAGTATCCTAAAAAGACTATTTCTTTCTTGAAAAATTGGCATTTCTCCAATTTAACTTTGAAGTTGCTTTTCCTCAGTGCATCAAAAACTCTTGATAGGCTATTGTAATGCGAAGGTACATCTTGAGAGTATATTATTATATCGTCAATATATGAGAGACAATCTATGCCTAGCAATCCACTTAATACGAGACCCATCACCCTACTGAAGACAGCTGGGGATTGTTTCAGACCCATTGGCAGGACTCGGGGCTGCCAAGCTCCTCTCTGTGTTCTAAACGCTAGTAATGGCCTACTTTCTTCGCTCAATGAAATCTGATAAAAGCCATCGAGAACATCGACACAGGTAAATATACTAGCTCGCCCTAGTGAGTTCACCGTATCTTGAATTAGAGGTATGGGGTATGCGTCCCCTATTGTCCATTTATTCAACTTCCGGTAGTCGACACAAATCCTGGGGCGACCTCCAGACTTCTTAGGAATGACTAGCAAGGGACTACTGTGGGGAGACACTGATGGTTCAATCAGGTTCTTCCTCAACTGGTCCTCTGTCCAAGTGTTAATATCGTTTACGAAAGATCTGGGTTGCTGATACTGTGCAGTAATAGACCTTGGGATATATTTATCTAGTTCAGCGTTTAAATTGATAGTGGGGAACTGCCCTATGGTCATTAGCCAGTACCCACAACGTCTCTGTATTTCATGAGAAAATCATAATGTAATCAAAGTTCCTCCACGCTCGTCTGATAACACTCGATACTTTCTTTCCCATCTTTCGTCAAATATCTCTTATGAACTGGTCATATATAATTCCTTTCTATAACCCATTCTGTTCAATAGTGGGTAACTTCCCGCTTTTATAATCTTTTCTGACTCTTGCATTAGTCTGGGTGTGTACTGTTTCCATCATCGCTAATTGCGTGTGGCGATGACTCTTTAGTATATCTGATATGTCGTTCCTTCTCAAACATGGCAATAGGCTGTTGTTATGGCCTTCAACGCCTTATATTATTTACACAGGGCGGCTCCCTAAACTTAAATCACTTCTAATCCCACTATGTCTACCTTCCTTCACGTTTGATAAAATATACCGTATAAAAGCATGACTGCGCCTGCCTCTCAACAGGCATCACAGTGGAAAACTCGTAACTTAAACCATTACTGTTGTCACGAGTAATTGTTGCGCTTTTCATCTTCATTTCTAGCTTCTAGAAATACTTATAATACTAGCTATGATGCCTAAATTATTCATTTAGCTTTAACTACACACAAGAGTATCGTTAGTACTCCATTCAATACACAAATTAAGTTCTCTTGAATATAGGTGTATGATTTTTCTAAGCTCAATTACCATCGTATTTTATGATTACTGCAACATCTTTTTTCTATCCCTCTCTCCTGATCTACCGCTTGCACAATAACGTTGTTCATATCATATTGGAACTTGAGAATTTAGGGCTACAAGTCACTCTGTAGGGTCTTTAAGCCTCTCTCCCAATTGGACATCACAATTATCTCCTCCCTCCTTCACGAGACATTCCACAAGATAGAATCAGATGCCACATCTATTCTTTATCTATGCCTTACTGATGTGACTTGAGACGATATTCCAAGTTCTCACATTCACTAGTGCATGAATATGATGACTGTATGAAACCTGATCAAATTATCCAACAACGTCAACATCTGTATCAATCACCAGTTTGCTCCACTTAAGTCCACCTCTGTTTATCGGAGTGTATGTGCGTATAGACCAGTGCTTACGTACCATTGGCGTTTACACACGCGGCCTGCTGTGATCCTTGAGTTTTAGACCTAAAACAAATATACTCATACTGCCATAACGGAGGTGGCAATTGCTTGTTTAAGCATTCCACAACTTGTGTCAAACCAAAAGGGTCTGAATTGCGATTGGTTTTACAGTAGCTGACCTGCAGGATCACTCATTCCCATCTTCTAGGCCCTTTTACTATTCCTGCCATCTCTTTCCATTCGCTTTGCATTATGACGTACTTCAGGCGCGCGGTTCCTTAGTATCTCTATGACCAATTGGAATATCTATGAGAGTATTTGGTGTGGATTATCTTGAGCATTGGATGTATGCGCAGGTGTACGTACACTCGTAAGTTAAACACCCATCATACACCCAAGAAGGTACTTTACAGAATCTTCAACCATGAATTTTCTTCACTATACTTCTTATTAAACCAACTTTTCTTGTGGGTCAATGGCAAAATGTCCAATACTATATTGCCATGCTCAGAGCCTGGTGATCATAACCATGCGTGCGTCAAGTATTTCAGAATTACAATTCATTAATGTCTCTTCTCATTGATCGAAAATTATTCGTTTGCTCAGATATGGATGAGCACTAACAAATCCTCACAAATCGTAGAAGCTATGAGCGCTATGCCTCATCTTCCGCTAATCTGAAACTATAATCCAGACGATTTGACCCCTATGCTCATCTCATTCATCTGAGTTATATGAGTCTTCATTTCTATATTTGCCAGCGGCGCGTTGTATGATATTCGCTTTTTCAAGTGCGTACTCCATACGAGTGCGGTTTTCGCAACTCTGGGTATCGTACTCAGAATCTTCTTCAATAGTGTCTGAGTCTTCTTCCGCATCTTCCTCACGGATTACAGGTAAATCCGGAGCTCTTGAGACTTTATAACAATACAAGTCACCTTTAAAAACATCTTCCCTGAGAGTCCAAGGCGGTCTTTTAAATCTTTCATTACTGGTGCTTTCATACCAGTTTTCATTATCATACTGGCTGTTTCTTGAGTACCTATTATTATTATGGTACCAGCCTCTTTTATTGTTTCTGCGCCAATTTCTGCGCTTTCTTCTTTCAAAATTTGTGCGCCTATTTCTTTTTCCAGTTTGCCAGTTCTTTCTATTATTATATTTATTATTAAATCTTTTACCCCTCTGCCATGCAGGATTTGGTTGATGCCGCCACCGGTTTGCACGAGAGTACTCACTATTGGTACCACCGCGTCGGTTCGCTCCCATATAGGGTCGACGACGTCTTATGTATTTCCATCGTTGCCGTCGGCGTTCATTCCTTCTTCCTGATGTATTATTTTCGCAGATAGTATTTGATCTCGGGTTGAAATACCTTTTATCCGCTACTTTCGCGGATAATTTCGCCTTTTTATCTACCATAAGCTGTATGGGGTTATTCACATCTACTTTTAAACCTGAACTATTTTCTATTTTAAAATAACATTTTCTTTCCGAAAAATCAAATACGAGTGGTGTCTGTGATAAAATGTCACAACCTAATATAATATTCCCATAAAAATCACAGTTGTCCCCAACTATGACGAATGTGTATTGGCAAACCTTATTAGCTATTTCTAATGTGAGTGTTGTAATCCCGTGTACTTGTATTACACCCTGGGTAATACTTTCAAGACTGAGATTAATGTCTCTGGAAATTAAATTAAAACTATCTTTTATTTCATTGTAGTGCGAGAACTTTATTATATTCAAGGAACTTCCGGTGTCAAGGAAAGCTCTTTGTTTACAGTAATATTTATCATTATTGCTTAAAATATGACATTTCAGGTAATATGCTGAAATTCTGGTGCGGTGCGGTGTAAAATTATTACTATGCTCCGCGTGCTTAACGTTACATATTTGATATGGCAGTGGTGCTGGGTTATGCATATCTTGAGCTACCCTGCCATGTGGTACTCCCTTGAATGGGTTACCTACTCGCGTGGCGCGCATGCGCGACGCTGGGATTTCTCTAAAAAAGCTTCTACTATGTCGAGATCGTGCTGCCCTTTTGGGCACGCTGTCTCTTTACGCACATATGCTTCTTCAGTATGAAACTCATACCATTCTCGTATCGATACCTCTCATTCACTAACTAGCCACTCTATCTTGAAATAAGCTTCATCACAATATATTCTTTTGCACACTTTCACTCCCCTTTAGTGCTTATTCTTTTCAAATCACCTTCGCAAACTCTTATGTATGTTGCCTTCTTATGTATCAGCTTCGTCGAATTCGTAGCTTCTGAAGTTATGAACCTCTCATATGAGCCCTGGTCACTTCTTCTACTGGAGAAGAACGATTGGACTCTCTTTGACGAGTAGCTGTTGCTGCATCAGTTACTTTGTTAACTTTATACTCATTACGCTTTGTTTTCTGCTTTGCCCCCTTTTCAGGAGAAAACCTAGGACTAGGAGAACTACTCTCTCTCCTATACCGGTTGAATTTATCCCATCGAGCTCCTCTGGTGGGTGTGGAATCATCTCCCGTTTCTTTCTTATTTGACCAATCTTGTGGTCGTTTAGGCATAGGACTTGCACTCCTGAATCGTTGTTGCCTCTGCCTACTATTACTCCTGGCTCGGTTGTTCCTATATCTATAAGGACCTGGACTGTTATATGTCCTGGGATACTTTTTATAATTATTAAAGCGTGGTACATAGTTATCGCTCTTTCTGTATTTTCGGTCATAGTCCGTTGGCCAAATATTATTAGGTTTTCTATATCTATCTACTGAACCTACTGGTGGATATTGTGTTCTATCTTCATAACTTCCACGGCCTTTGTTTTCGTATCTATTTCTATTTCTATTCATCCCTCTTTCAAAATTATCTCCCATTGCATTTACCTTTTCTTCTCCTCTCCTTCTATTGTCTAACTTTTTCGCACTTAACTTTACTATTAATTCTGAGGCTGTGTTTTCTTTGGTAAAAATTTTGGCTATCTTTTCTTTAATTCTTGCGTCGGTAAATCTCATATATATGTTACCCCACATGAGTACCCTGCGCATTTCTTCAGGTACCTCTATATTATATCTTAATTCAAGTTCCTCTGAGAACTCTATAACAAGTCTTCTCAATTTATGACAAAAGTTTGCTAATGTTGCGTTC
>JABUQX010052628.1:12500-47268 GCA_015478945.1 Trachelipus rathkii | reverse complement strand
GGTCTGAAGTCGTAAAATCTCTTTCCACTCTGCACAAAATTTAAATACTTATATATATATAATAATATATATATATATAAAAATATATTATTATAATATATATATATATTATATATATATATATAGTATATATATACGGTGCACACTAGGGGCTCGAGCCGACGGGAAACATAGGGGGGGATGTTTCCATACCCCGTTGGGGGAGGGGCGGAGGAACCCCCGCGACACCCAAATAACCAAAGAGCGGGGGTTCTTTCGGCAGACCCTCCCCGGAGGGGCGGAAATAATCCTACCCTGTTAGTTCCCCGGAGGGCCGAGAGACCCCGACTCCTGCCACGGGGGGTATACCTGCGGTATTCTTAGTTTTAAAACACACCCATTAATCTTAAAGGGCAACCGCGTAACAGGTACCATTAATTAACAATAACGTTTGAATAAATTATGCTTCGAAAACTGTAACTTTTTCTAAAATCGCTTGTTTTTAGTTTTTAGTTAAAAGTGATTCGTTCTAAGCTCTTTTACTGCTGATTCCGAAAAGATATTTTATTCCGTTTTACTGTAGCATTAATAGTTTTTAAGATACATATGACGGACAATGGAAACGCTGACCCAACTTACATTTGAACATCTCCGTGGTCTGAGTAAATAAAGTAAAGAAGGTTTAATCATAAAGTCAAATATAGAAAATTTCATAAAAATGTTAAAGCTTTCCTTAATATAAAAAAGTAAGTAATGCATAGTATTAAGGATTATCTTTAATAATTAATAATAATAATAATATTAATAATAATAATAATAATAATAATAATAATAATAATAATAAATTAATTTCATAAATTGTGTCATAAAATATTTATTCAGAAAAGAGAAAATTACATTATTTACATAGTCCAATATTTTACAACATCATTATAGCAATTAATTATAATAACAGAAAATAAATTTCCTAGTATCTGAAATGGGTCTACTAATTGCAACACACTGTCGTGTCCTTTGAGACCCGAAATATAATAATAACAATAAGTATAACAAATGATAATAAAAACAATAAACCAAATAATAATAATAATAATAATAATAATACTATTATTATTAAGAAACACAAATAAATAATAATAATTAATAATTAATAATAATAATAATAATAATAATAATAATAATAAATAATTAATAATAATTAATTGATAAGAACATGAACAAGTATTTGAGAAGACGCCATATTTTTTATGAGTACATCAAGAATAAAAACAATAAAAAACAACAAAAATAATAATAATAATAATATTAATAAAAATAATAAATAATGTTTCAAAGCATTATTATATATAATAACTGAATAATAATAATAGATAATAATATATTAATAATAATAATAATAATAATATATTAATAATAAAGTAATAAAATTAACAACAATAATAATATAAACTAATAATAATAAATAAATCAAAGTATATTAACAATAATAATAATTAATAATATAATATTATAATAATATTAATAATAATCTAATAAAAATAATAATAATAATAATAATAATATAAATAATCAATAATAATAATAATATTAATAATAATTATAATAATAAGAATATAATAAATAATAATAAACAATTAGAAACAAAAATTTAATTATTAAAATAATACTAACAATAATAATAATAATAATAATAATAATAATAATAATAATAATAATAATAATAATAATAATAATAATAATAATAATAATAATAATAATAATAATAATAATAATAATTAATAAATAATTAATAATAATAATAAATAATAAAAATAAAATAATAAATACATTTCTTGAGAAATGCAATTGCATGATAATTAGATTAATCGATCTGCCGACAATAAACAAACTTGATCCGACCACTTGATCCAGAAAGGAAAGGAAGGAAATGTAAACCCAAAAAAAATTGCGAAGAGACGACTTATCCATTTACTTTCATTTCTTTTTCTCTTATAAACAATTTTTATCTTTTCCTCCATTTGTTTATTTTCATTTCTTTGTTTTTGTTCCATTTCACATTTCTGATCATCCAAAGTTCATTTGTTCTTTTGCTACTTTCTTTTTTTTGGAAAACCATTAATCTTACGAAGAAGCAACTCCTCTCTCTCTCTCCTCTCTCTCTCTCCTCTACTCTCGCTCTCTCTCTCTCTCTCTCTCTCTCTCTCTCTCTCTCTCTCCCTATGTTATATAATATATATATATTATTTTATATAATATATTTATATATATAGTATATATATGACTTCGGTATAGTATATGTATATATCGATAGGAAAAATGACCATAAATAGCTGAAATTTTATTTCTACTTAACATAAAGTTGTTCCGTTGAAAATAAAACACCAACTTGTATTAACATAGGTAATATAATAGGAGAGAAGCCTCTCCAACGCATCGTTAGCGCTATATATCTTAATATATATATTATATTATATATTATATATATATATATATAATATAATATATATATATTATATAATATATATATATATATAATTATATATATATATATTCACAGGCACGGCTTTATTACGGGAAGCACAGGAGCCGTGGCCTCCCTTTAAAAAAAATAATAAAAAGCAAAAAATCGAATAAATAATTAAATATTTATTTACTACTATTAAAATAGTTTAAAATGTTATACAAGACCGCTAATTTTAATTAAGATCATTTATTCTCTGGCGAAACATTATTTTTCATAAGGTTCATTGACTGGAGGAATTTCGATTGGGCCTCCAAGAAAGCATTATTATAATGCTTTCAAAACACTGTTGTCATGGCAACGTAAAAGAAACCTTATTCTTATTTTGCCTTATTTTGAGGATTTTCCACAAAGCCTCCTTCGAACACGTCATGAAATAACTCCCAAATTTGACAGTTGCCCCTTTTAAGAGAGTTGCCCCTTGCAATAAATATGTGAAAACAAAAATAAAGAAAACTATTTTTTTGTAAAAAAAAATTACAATAAAAAAAACTATTAATATTATATTAATATATAAATAATATATATATATATATTATATATATATATATTAATATATATATATATATATATATATATATATTATATAATATAATATATATATATATAATTATATATATATATCTGGATCATTATCGGAGAGTTGAGAAGAGAGAGAAGATTATACTATAATTTATTATTGAGACGGAATGCCAAGGTGTAAGAAGCGAAGGAAAAAAGTCCCAGATTGGGGACTCATGCGGAGGCAACGCTAAGTGCGAACACGTAAAGATTTTTTTTAAAGTGTTATTTAGAGGCTGTATTTTGGATCACCCTGTCAATCAGTTAGGTTTTAACTCTAAACTGCAAGGTAGATAGCCATCTCCCTCATTGATGAAACTGTGATTGTCAGATTTAACATTAGGAATGCATACCGTGGTTTTGAATGCATTGAATTATGAAAAAATACGATGGAATATGAACTGGTTTGCAAGGTTTTTGGAATCACGCACAATGTGGAATTAAAAGAGAGAGTAGTATTTGACTCTTAAAACCAAGGTGTAATTGCCGGACGGACAGGTACGGTAAGATGGTTAAAGAGAAACTTCCTTCGGTTTTAAATTATTGTAGGGTTGGTAACTCGTGGGTACGAGTTATCCTGGTCTGTTATTATTTTGCAACATTTTAATCAAGCAGTTTTAATCAAGCAGGTTACGTGACAAGTTGGCAGCAATATTAACACGTGTATATTTTCCAAGGTTTATGTGTTTTATATTTTCAAGATTAATGTTTGAAAAAAAATGTCGTACTCATTTGGAGCGTGAGTACTGATACCCTGCCGTTTATTTTTGTTTTCAAGATTTTGGAAATATGTATTTGTTTATGTCCCGTTTCATGATTGGTTATTAGCTTTTTATGAAATTTAATTATTGATTTGGAGATTGACAAGTATGTTTTTAAAAATTATATTATAAACGATCTTTTTACTAATGTTGTACAGTCAAGAAAGGAAATTGTCATGTATGAATTATAAAATTACGGAAAATCTTTATTTATTATTATACCTCCGCCTTGAACGCAGACAATAGAGGAAAGAACTTTTCACGGTTAAAATAATATAATATATATATATTAATAGATCATATATATATATATATATATATAATTAATATATATATATATATATATAATATATATATATTTATATATATATATATATATTATATATATATATATATATATATATATTAATAGTATATTATAAGAATTGTATGAACCACCTAAAGTAAATTCTAAGGCAAAAACTGAGAAGGTTAGTGTAAAAAAAAGTTAGATTGTTTAAGACATCTCAAAGGATCGGATCGTTTGTTACTCAGGACGCCAGAGGAATGAAAGGAAATATCCAAGGAAGAAGAAAAAAAACCAAAAAGTTTCAAGGAAATAAAATTAAAAATTTATTGTTTTTATGGCAAACCTTTAATTCAAAGGCATTGTAATGACAAAGTATTTTTTTTAATAGGGTGGGGCCTAGAGACTAGGCCGACTTAAACAGTAAATTTACTCAGGAGAGTAATTCCAGGTTGCTTTACGAAAAGAGGATATAATTATGCGTCGATAATAATGAGTTTCAAACGGATTGGAAAACCAGCAGTTTTAAATAAATCGGTATGTTTCTCTTGCCTGCTAGAACCAAGTTGAATTAGTTTAACCTCGCCTAAAGTTGGATGAATAGTGTATGAAGTGTCACACTTATTCGGGATTTATAATGGTATTAAGTATGGTATTCTAGAAATGGTTAGTAAGTAAACCGTCCATATTCTTTTATTACAATTGTTCCGGTATTTACCGATTTTGTCCTCAAATTATGACTTTTATTGTGAAATTTGTATTTACTTATTCAGTCTCCAAGATTAATTAACAGGTTATGTTGCTTTTATTTGACGTTTAATTCCTCGTGCTAAAACGTAATTTCCATTAGGGTCTCACGAAACATTGCCAGTGAATTAAGTGGAAGTGAAGAATTCCCAAGTTGATAAGGATGGATTGTGCATTTATAAAGGATAATAATTGTAACACTTTCTTTTAATCTTATTTAATAAATGTTAGGAGGTAAATTCAGATTAGGGTACGATTATTTTAATATCATTATATTAGGTATAATATTTAAGGTTAAATATAAATAGTTAACAATGTGTTCGTAAGAAAAATAAGATTTTGGTGAAAATATATATTAAAATTTTTTTTCTAGTTATCCTCGTTTTTGTTGTTTTAAATTGATGAGTTGGTTAAACTTGCATTGATCGATTATTTGAGTCTATTTAACAGAAATCGACATTTGGCAACTATTGACGCTCCCTCGGAGCGCTAGAGTCCTTCGTTTTCTCAAAAAACGATCATTATCATACACTTTTAATTTAACCATTTTTAATTTTTCAAAAGCTTTTATTTTTTTATTTTTATTATTTCATGGGGTTAAAAATCTCCTGATGTAATAAAATGTTATTTATTTTCCTGTGCTGTTATAGTTTTTTAAGTTACATGCATGTTCCTTTCGGGAGGCTGACCCATTATATATATATTATATATATATAATATATATATATATATATATATTAATATATATAATAATATATAATATATATAAATATATATATATATATAAATTATAATAATATATATAATATATATATATATATATATATTTTTAAAATTTTATATATATCATCAAATGTAACTTTATATTCACCTAAGCCAACCTTTGCCATATTCTACTTCGTATTGGTTAAAAAAAAAATTAAAAACTCACCAGCATGAAGAAATTTTTAAAATAAAAATAAAAAAAAACAACGAATTATTTACAATTAAATTGTTAAATTTTTATAATTTGTAGCTGAAGTCCATTCTTCTCGTTTTTGACTTGCAAATAACTCAATCACCAGATTGCCCAAAGACGAATTGTGGACAATATCTCTTTCAGTTGCAAGGGCAACGAGGGCATTCAGTCTATCTTGCCCCATTGTATTCCGAATAACGATTTTAATTCTTTTAATCTACAACAAAAGCATCTTTCAGCTTCAGCAGATGCCATTGGATTAGATATTAAAGTTTTAAGCAACTTTAATATTTCTTCAAAACAAAAATTTGATCCATTCCATTTTCCATAATGAACTAGTTAAAAAGAATCAAGAGCTCCTTTCCGGAGTTAAAATTCTTCACTAGAATATATAACTTGCAAGTTCAGATTTGTGTCTCAAAATGTTAAAAAATGGATAAACAGTCGTCTTTTAAAGGCAACTGTGGGAAATGAGGTCTATAAAACTTTGAAAGTTGTCACGCTCGAAAAGTTGGAGCTGATACGTTAGATTGATCACTAACGGCGAAAACCTACCTTTTAACCGATGATATATGATGTCACCACACTTATGCGCAGCAGCGTTTTTTAAAATTCTAAGTACATTACAAGCATTTAACGATCTCTTCACTCACAAACATCATACGTTCCTCAATTACTTTATTGTGGTCATACTGTTTCTAATCTAAAATAATTCTAATTGTAGTTCACTTACAGCTTGTTTTATGAGAATTACGTCTGCATTTCTTGATTGAATGTTTTATTACTCAAAGAAAACACTACCGTGTGGCATAATATTAGCGAAAAAGAGTGATCCAAAATAACAAAAGTAAGGATCAGTCAATCAGTCTTTGGCAAATCTCCTGCTTTGATCTCTGATTAGTTCTCACGGTTGATATGCTTTCATTTCGAATATTTCAAAGCAACTCTAACAATTGCCAACTTTATTTCCAAAAAACCCTTATGTTACACAGTTGAGATGAGTTTAAAAATTCCATCTCTGTGTTTTAACAGTTTTGGAAAAATTTGTTCCCAATAATTCATCTAATACAGAACATTCCTGACGGAGATTAGTGAAAAAAAGTTGGAAATTAGTGAATATCAATTCTAACGAAACGCAACTCTCCTGCGGATAATAATATATATATGATATATAAATTTTATAATTTTTAATTTATAATAATAAATATAAGTATATATAATATTATACTACTAATAAAGAATATATATATAATATATATTAATAAATAATAACTAATTAAATATATAAAATAAATAATAATAATAATAATTTCAATAATTAATAAATAATAAAAATAATAATAATAATTAATAATAAAATAATAATTAATAATAATAATATACGACACTTACAAGGAAAACATTACGCTAATCAACCCCAAACAAGTATATTAACAACCTCTGACTGAATTGCTCGCCAGACGTATGATTTCTACATTACTATATTAGCGTGCAACTGGAGCGAAATGATTTTCTCTCTCCTTGCCCAGACTTCTTTCTAATAAATAGACAAGTATAAAAAAAAAACACAACAATACGAACTGATACAAAATATGTTTTCGTTAAATTTCTTATTATAGAACTAAATCATCGTACGTTCGTCTATATACAAAACAATTTTTTCAAAAAATCCTTTGAGCCCTTCAAATTACAACTAAAACAGCACACGCCCACCCTCGACCGACCTCAACGAACACCCTCAGGTAAGAAAATACAATAAGGCAGCATCAAGAAGTTGAACCTGAACTTATTACTTCACAGCGAATAACGAAACATTTATCAAAATTGAAAATTTTATAATTGTTATGAATTCAGAGATTACGCTTTAATGAAGGAAGGGCGGGTCGCTCCAATCGTCCTATACACGCAGTCGCCCCTAATATATTATAATATAACTATATAGTATATATAATATATATATATATATACTACCTAATAAACAAAACCATATATTATACAATATTATATATAATATATAATATATATATATAATAAATATTATAATATATAATATATATATATATATATATATTATATATATTATTATAAATATATATATATATATAAATATTATATATATTATATATATTATATATATATATAATATATAATATATATATTATTATTATATAATTATATATATATTATAAGGTCAAAATTCTGCATTCATTTAAGCCAAAAGTTATTTGGCGGTAGAAATGAACTGCTGGTTTCACAAGAAAAAATATAGCGTATTCGGACTCCACAAGGAAGAAAAAATAATATATGTGGTGTTACAATATAACTTCATTTCAATCACCCTTTCTGTTCTTTTCAAATATAAGGAAAAATTTAAAAATTTCACAATTTTTAAATTGACTACAAACAAATGTCAAAATAAAAAATGTACGTTTTTATTATACAAATTAAATTGAGTATTTCCAATTTTTGTTGTGAAAAGTTAATTTAAATTGTTTTGGGAGTCGATAGGAGTCGTTTTTTTTTTCTTTTAAAATCGACTCCCGACTCCGACACTCCCGCCATTTTTTTTTTAAATGCGACTCCGACTGACTCCGACTCTTACCCCTTGAAAACGCTCGTCTCCCGACCCCGACTCCGACTCCCGACTCCCGAACTCTCCCCTCCTGAAACTATACTATAATTAATATAAATATATATATTATAATATATATATAATATATCCATGATGCGAATACGGCAACTTTTGGATTCGAATCCGAATCCAAATCCGTGTGTGGAAATTTTCGAATCCGAATCCGAATCCGAATTCCAGCACCTTCGGATTCGAATCCGAATCCGAATCCGTGGTTGGTGTGTGTGGAAAATGTCTCGAATTCCGAATCCGAATCCGAATAATCCATGTAAAAAAGCTTGAATCCGGAACCGAATCCGAATCCCGGATTCGAATCCGAATCCGGATTCGAATCCTTTCAATGATTTTTTACAAAAATTAGATAAACCACAAAATATGACATATTTCTTTTCAAATATTTATGGGATATATAAAAAAAATAGTTTTTTAATTTTTTGAATTCTTTTTACTGCCTGAATATACATATATTATTGCCATAGTTAATTTTAAATCACACATTTCTAATAAATATATATATATATATATATAGTATATATATATATATATATATATATATTATATCACTTATATATAATATATATATATATATATATATATATATATATATATATATATATTATTATAGGCGTCCCGGTCAGGGGGGTGCAGGGGGTGCAGGGGGGGGGGCAGCTGCCCCCCCCTAGAAGTGTTTTATTTCTTGCATACAGAGAGTTTTTTGGAGTACAGCTTACATTATATGGTTGCATTCTACGTACTAGGAACAAGGGGCTATAATATATCAAAGGTAAGGTCAGTTTTGTGTACATTTTCATATACTCTTTTAACGTTCAGTTAAATTGGTAGTATCGTTAATTCGCTATACTTGATCAGACTTTTTAATTAGGCCTCGCCTACTTTTGCATAATATAATATATATATATAATATATATATATTATATTAATATATAATATTATATATATATATATTATATATAATATATATATATATATATATAGTATTATATATAATATATATATATATATTATATATATATACCAAATTAGAAGCCCAAATCCATATCTCAAAAACTACAATAGCAGCAGGGAAAGAAAATACATTGTTGCGAATCCCTGGTAAAATTTTAGTGAGGAAAATTTAAAAAAAAAAATTATACTAAAAAAAGCTGCAGATAGGCTAACCAGGGAAAAGCGAATACATTTTTGGAAATCCTGGGAAGAATTTTAGTTAGGAAAATGTAAAAAAAAATAAATAAAAAATCCTCAAAATAATCAAAAATATCCACAACCCCGTTACCTAACTAATAATTCATTAATACTATATATATATTAATATATATATATATATATATATATATATATATTATATATTAATATATATAATATAATATATATATATATTATATTATATATATATATTATATATTATATATAAAAATTAATATTTAATATAATATATATATATATAAATATATAGATATATATATATATAATATATATATATATAATATTATATCTATATATTATATATTATTTTGTAAGTATTATCCACGGCATTGTAGGGGCGTTCGAGCCGACGGGAAACACAGAGGGGGACGTTTCATACCCCGTAGGGGAGGGCGGAGGAACCCCGGCGACCCCAAATACCAAACGAGCGGTGAAGGGTCGGTACCGAGACCCTCCCGAGTGGGGGGGACATAGTCCTAACCCGTTAAGTTCCCCGGGGAACGCCGAGGAGAAGACCCCGACTTCCTGCCATCGGTTGCGCTGTATACCCTTGGGGGTATTCTTTTTTAGTTAAAAAAAAATTAAAACTATACTAAAAAGTCTATTTTTTTAACGAGTAGTATAAAAGTGTCCTTAAATAGGCTTTCTCCTTCATATTACTATAATTATTAACAATAATTTTTTTTTACATTTTCCATAAACTATAATTTTACCAGGATTCCAAAAATTTTTTTTTCTTAGCTATTGTATTGTAATTTTTTAGATATGACTTTTTTTTCCTGAACTAAAATTTTACCAGCATTTCCAACAATGTATTCCTTTGCCTGGAGCTGTTGTAGTTTTTTAGATATGGATTGTGGCTCTTCTTAGAGGCTGACCATATATATATATATATAATATATATAATATATATATATATATAATTATATATATATATATAATATAATATATAATATATATATATATATATATATATATATATTATATAAATATATATATATATATATATTACACTCAAGTGCGATCAGAGTAGTGTTAAGGACAGCCCTTTTTACGAATGATGCAAGCATTAAAAACCATTTCCATTGAAGGAGTTAACCGCCACAGGAAAAAAGCGCTATTTTCAGTTGCATTCAGCGGCCTGTAAGTCGTCATTCATCATGGCTAGGTATTGATCGCGAAGTACTCTGGGATGTTAGAGCCAGTTGTAAATGATTCTTATTCCACTTCAAACTTGCATATCTCCTTATTCTCGTGCATCCACATATTCTCACACCAACATATTTGGATACAAGCTAGGTAATTAGTGACTTAGAGTCTCCGTAATTGAAAGACAAGTAGAAAAAATCACAGGTCAGGATGAAGTGTATTTTAAATAAAGAAAAAGCTAATCAAATCGCCGAGCAACTAGACATACTTGGGACTTTGAAATGAATATATATATATTTATACCACCTATAAATTGTTAGTGAGTTAGGCGCCTAATTCACTGCCAAGGCACCGTTCAGTCAACCATCCAGCTCAAACAAATTTAACGGTAGTCATTTTTCTGATATTAAATGATGACAAGTATTCCTTAATAATTTCACGTTAATTATCAATGTATATAGATTTTATAAACTTATTATCTTTTGGAATTATACGGCTAAGTTTTTCTTATACTTTGAAAAATACATACTCTAGTACTTTAATATGCTCATTTAAATCTCAAAATCTGATAACATTATATATATATCTACTTCCACATGCTACTATATAACTCAATGTAAGACAATCGATGAGTTTAGATAAAATAGTGGAGAAATAGAACAGTTCTTTATTATACATTATTATTAGATTATATTATAACCACGTTATTTTAGAAGCATAGTAATAGAAAGAGCTCTCATTAGAACTTATTTATCTAGCTGATACTAGCCATAATTGGATATAAAGTCAAGAAACTTTGATATAATAAGTGTAAAGATACTAAAAAGATTCTGGATCATCCTCCAAGTTCTATTATAAGAGACAGAACCTTTCTATTCCTATAGTCGTGAGACGAATAAAAGCTTATATGATTATAGATATCTACTATTACTAGATCTTGCTATTGGCCACCTACTCAAGAATTTTGATCCGACGAGCCCCGACCACTGAAGTATATTACTAGAGTATATTTTAATATCATATATTTATGATCATATATTAATAGCACTTCATTATACGATTAAATGGAATATCATATATATATATAAGACTTTTTAGGTAACTTTATTATTATAAGACTTATATATGGAGATGACGCGATTATGATATATCATAATTCTTTATCATCACCATATCTCATCATCATCATCATCTATTCATCACAGTCATCAATCTCTCATGCAAACTATACTCGCCGCCAAGACTGCTGGGCTATGATTGAGTGTGCACAGAAAATTTGGGTTGGACAATTTTTTGATTATTTTTGAGTTTCAAAAACGCGTCCGTTAACCATGCCACAGGTACGAAAACATTGAAAAGATTTAAGTAATAAAAGAAATAATTGTAGCCAGCGTAAGCTTAAAGTCGACAAGAGGAAATTACTTAGCCCAGCTCTCATTTTAACCAAATTTTCCCTGACTAATATCCCTTTTAGTTGAGGAACTCGTCGCAGTCCAGACAAATACTCCCAGCCTTAGAAGCTCATTGGGTGAGGTAATGTTAACCGCGTGGACCCCCGCTGCATTGATTTGGCTCTCTCTACTTTCGTCAATGTTTGAGCGAGTTTTTATTATCCTGTGGATCCTCATGTGATGGGCACTTACAAAATCCATATTATCCAGTCCTTCTCTCAATTATACACAAAATAATAAAAATTAAATTTTCCCTCTCCTGCCTATTCTCAATACTTACTGTGCACCTATTCATTTCATCTTTCACCTCCATGCCAAACTCATCATTTCTTCTTCTACATTTTCCTCACGATCAACAATATACCTGTTTTTTACTCTGACTCTCTAATCCACCTTTTCATTCCGGTGTCTCCCAGGGCATGTCGATTCCCAGCACACTCACCACATTGTACATCCGTTTTTTTTAATTACCAATATATTCGGTTTCGTGACTTACTCTTTATTCCATCCCTTTACACATGACCAAACCAAGTCTATCAATGCTACTTTATCATTTATTATCTCATCAATTTTACCCCTTTCTTTCATACCACCAACATACATCTAATTTACGTATCTAATTTCCTCATTTTATCAATTTTCTTCATTCAATTCTCGTTAGCGCATATACAAGAATATTGTAAAATTTATAGTCTGAAACACATTGTATCTTTACTGAAGCTATATATAGCCTATATTTATATTCCAGACCATATCGGGTATTACTCTACTACCGCTTACATTAACACATGATAATTAGTTCAAAATACTTATACTCTACATGTTTAAAGCATACCCTTTAGCGCCACTTCAAAGACTTTTGAAATCCCTATTACATATCATCCAAGGTAATTTTAATTTTTGCATACCAAAGCTTACCTTGATCCTTGACTTCAATTCACAAAACTTTCCTATATATATATAACAATATCTATGTACTGAATCATCCGTTCCCTTTTTCATTTCCATAAGCATATATCAATAAGATATTTACATATTTATCTTAGGACACTTTTCCTATAGCATTGTCTATCACCGTATCTAACAATAACTTCACTACTAGAAGGACTATTCCTTCCAATCACAACGCAATTAACCCTATAACTCTTATTTTAAAGTTCAATTTCAAAGCCTCCCTCCTTCTTTTTACTTACAACTGCCATCCAAAATCTCATTCTCGACCACATCCTCTCAGAACTCCTCTTCAGATTCTGCCACACCAAAACCAAATCATTTCTGCTACTCTTATTCTTCTTATAAAAAATACAGGTTAAGGAAACACCATCCCGCTTCTCCTTTCCTCTCTTTCCGATATCCACTTCTCTAACCACCATCCCCTTATGGTGTCGCACGCCCCACCTCTAATGCTTTTGGCTTTCTCAGAACCCCCATCCATATACAAATTCGGAATATATAACCAAGGATGACATTATAACACATCCTTATTACCTTATAACCTAAACTCCGGTCATATTAAAATACTTTAAAATCCAATTTTTAACGTTTCGAATTTCATATTTATATTGTTTTACACACGTGATATCACGTATCTAGTACCAAAACTCACCTTTTAACTTTTATTTGAATTCACATTTGAGGAAGTCTAACCTATAAGTAAGCACCATATATCACCTAACACCTGTCATTAAGAGCTTATTCCCTAATTATCGCTATCAATTCGCCTGTTTTATGCAAATCCATAATTAAACCTATATATTTACTAAATTTATTCTCCTCCTCCCTCCTTTTTTACCAAATACGATTTTTGTTGTTTTACATGTTAAAGATTGACCCACACATCCTCTACCAACTTCGTAAACGTCCACCTTGTTCTTCACTCTAATATTACAGTTCCTTGCACAGTCACTCAACGCACATCTATTCGAGCAAAATACCAGCATAAATCTTTCCTACAGCATTCAATAAACTAATTACCCTATATTGAATACCTTATAACAGTTTATCTCTTATTCGCTCACTTTTATACCACTATATATTTAATAGTAACATGATTATTTAGTGTGCTGTGAGTCTCTTCCAGTTCCTCGGAAATATACTATTATCCTTTCCCATTAAAAACGCTTTGTTTAACACAGCTTACCAAATCTCAAATCAATTGACACCATCTCGCCTTAATTATAAATATATATATTAAATTTAATTTCTATTACCTTAACTGCTATATATTATATTGATATAAAGTATATAATTATTAAAAATATTGATAATTTTTATTAAATTCTTAATTATTTATGCCTATAGTTTTTTATGAAATTTTTAAAAAGCTATTATATTATTAATATATATATATTGTCTATTATTCTCACTATGGAATGTCTACCAATATATTTTATATAATACTATATATTATTATAATAATTAATACATATTAGACAACTAACATTCTATTAATATATTATAAATTAATTTTTTAAAGGCTGATATGTAGTTAGTATTTAGTATAATAACAATTCTCAAACTAATCATATAATATATTATTATATATAATATATATATAGTTGAGCTACATTTATTCACTACCCCTATATATATACTCGCTCATTAATAATATAACCTCTGGACATATATTTTAAAATATAATCGGTAATATAATATTACAGCTCAATTTTACCCTATATAATATATCTCATCTATTATTAATAATACACTACATAATAACTAGTATTAGTAAATTTTTCTATATATTTAGTTTTCACCTCTATAAAAACGTTGTTTTTCTTTAGTTTATTGTTTCTTAGTATATGTACTTACTTATTAAGTCATTCTCATTCAGGATATTATCAATTTTTTCCAAACCCATGTTTGACATTTTTTTGAAATGAACATACTTTAATTCGTAAGAATGAGAGATACCATTGGTAACTACCCAGAGTAATATTTTGCTAGTAGGCGAGCGTGTTCACGCCCCTTGGAACTTTTTCATTAATACATTATTTGGAAAAAATCAACAGATGATATTGGGCATACTACGTAAAAAATGATAATAAATGAAAACTAAAATTCGGTAAAACGGCTCTCTTACGCAATAAAATATGACAAGAAAAGTTCACGAGTAGTTCCCGTTTTACCACGAATTTTTTTTCTCCTACCCAAATTTTTGTATATAAAAAAATTCTCCAAATGGAGTTATTGTTATATATAATAAATATTTACAAGAAGGATTAACACAAATTTATCAAATGAAATCCCTCAAAGTTCTAAGAAAATGAATAATGCAAGTGCTTAATAAAAAAAATATAGGAAAGAGGAATAATATTTTAAATAGTCTGATTAGAATGTAAAAAAGAAGTCCTTAGAGGACCTAATCTTTTCATAAAGTTAATTTATTAATTTTCCGCCACTTTAGTTTGGCTCTTGTCTGTATTAAAAGAAACGAGTATATAAGAGTGTGCAGGCGACCTACGTGCTCTGATAATTTGTAGTGTCCATCCTAGATTGTAGCAGGTTATGATGACGATAATATTTTTAGATTCAGAGAGGGATAACGGATAGAGTATGGTCTCATATCTGTGCATCCTCATATTCACCTAGACCTCAATAAAACTTATTATAGACCTGAAACTATAGTTTTAAGGCCTTGAAATGAGATATACTGCCTATAAAACTCAGTGTTGGTAATAGAAGATTTCAAAATGAAATTATAGAAATTGTTCTATGGGGAGTTTTGGGAAAACAAACTTTGAACAATAATTTATGCGACATGCAAACTATTTTTTTCCTAAAAAAAACAGTTGTATTAGATGCGATCGTTTAATTTTTACAGTTGATTCAATTAGTTCGTATAAAACACAATTTTATATATTTTTCTTTTGGAGTATATGACAAATAGTAATATCTATTTTACTAAGTATCCTCAATAAGTGATTATTTATGTTAACAAGTACAATCTGCGGATCCGGACTTACAAGCCTGAGAAAATTTGGGATGTTGATGCGGACAGGTAGGAAAAATCATCCTCAATATTTCCACTTTCGAAACGGTTTTGAGGTGACACAACCACTTTTTGCTTTATTCCTTGAAAAGGTAACAATAATTAATGATAACCTTGAGTAAATTTTAATTTTTTTTAGATCATACTCATACTATATACTAACAGAGAAATAATTTCAAACTCAATGTTTCAACAGTAAGGATAGTTTGATAAAAAAATAAATATTGGCAATTTTTATAAAAATGCGCAAAAGGGACGTTAGTACTTGCAATGGAGTGTCAAAAAATATCCAGACGTACAGAAAGTGCAAGTACAAAGTACACTGATTTTAAGAAACTGCAAGTATTAGGCAAGTACAAGTACAAAGTACAAAGTACTTCCAAAAAAATTGCCTACCTTAAGTCCAAGTACAAGTACAAGTACTGTATGAAAACCAAGCCCTGATATATATAGGTATATATATAGGAACAATATTTTTTTATTTACTATATAATTGATATAATTTTGTTGGTATATATTATAATACTCTCAATATAATAAGGAAATATTAAATAATTTTATAAAAATTATTCTTAAATATTTTATTTATAATAAATTTTACATTTCCTATAACTTATTTCGTACTATCCTAATATAACTAATAATAAGATATTAAAAAATTTATATATTATTAATATATATATATTATATTTATAGATACTGACTCAATATTATTTATTCTATCTTATTGTGCAAACATTCGAGCAAGATAATGTATATATTGGATGTGGTGTAGTATAAGAACTTCAAAACAAGTGTGAGTTAGTTTTCTTTTTATATAAAGATAAATTTTGATCAATATACTTGAAGCCATCTTTGTAGTGTACTCCACTCAACGAGAGATTCTTTAACTACAAACAATACAATTTTACAGTTAAACAAGACGTTTGCCCAAAGTTCTCATTTTCGCTTTTCTTTTGTATCTTTTGAATTGCATCTGTACTTTGAATTAGGATTAATTGCAATTACTTTGCCAGCGTAAATATTACGCGCAATTTATCTTCATATTTTGAATGTGAAGTAATCTTATTTTAAATTTTCGGGATTATTTAACTAAAAATTTCATGGTTAAGCTTTGAACACTTTTCAGGTCGCTTCGTTTTTGTAATTCTTATAGTAACAGAAAACATGCAAAATAAGGGCAGAATTAGAAGTCCATAGGTGATTAGGGAAGATGTCAGTTGCTTCTTAGAATGATTGCAATAAATGCACGATTGACAGATTTTTCATGTAAATTTCGCTTTTATATTATTTACACTTGCTTTTGGAAGAAATGCACTCACAACCGATGATTAAAAGTTACACGCGCCTTTACTGTTTGCAATTGATCTATTTTAAATTATCGAAGATTCTCGTAAGGTAAGGATCAAGCAACAATGCCAAAATCTTGCATATATGTTAACTATTGATATTCATTTTTGGAGTTTAGAACAAACTTGGCAGTAGAAATAGAATTTCATAAATTCCTCTCCTCAAAGCCATTAATAAGCATATTTTTATAAAAAAAGATATTTTTGTATTATTTTTGGTTTAAATCAAGAACGATTCGAAATTGTCCTTATAAAAATTTCGACATTTCATAAAATAATGTTATTGTTATCTAAGGAAATGCCAAGAGTTATTTTTGGGTTTTAAATTTCATTTTTAATTGTCTATTGCTTTAGAAATAAAAAGAAGTTCTGAATTTATTTTGAATAAGTACGAAATAGTACTACTGTTTTACATTCTTTCAGATCCTCAGAAATAAAAACATCCAAAAAACATATCGTTTTATAATACTCAAGGGTCAAAAAACTAATCTATACTCAAAGATTTTAGTTGTTTTATATATAATAGTTCATAACATCGGTACTTAAGATAATTTAAATCAGTGATTGATCTATTCATTTCCTGTGTACCATAACGGTGTTAAATAACATTCATTACAAAATATAAAATCATTATTAAACGGTTATAGCAAAGTGCTGTATCAATATATTCTAAGAACCATACGGTTGTAAAGTAAGGAATTATGAAATATTAAGTATCATTCAACTTAAGTAAAACCAGAAGGTTGCAATATAATATAAAGGTAATCATAATTATATTTAACCATAAGGTTGTCAATAATGCAATTTTATAATAAGAATTAAAGAATTTTAATCGGACAATTGTAAATTAAATAAAATGCAATGGCAATAATATCAATTAGTTAACCAAACGGCTGTATAACAATGTACAATTAGAATATAGTAAATATTAATATTAATGATATATTGAACCATACGGTTGTAAATACAAGACAAATAAAGTAACATCAATTATATAGTTCTACCTATACACCATGTGATATACAAATAGTTTATAATTTCTTAATGTATTTACACTTCTTTAAAATTTATTAATGTATTTACACTTTGTTCATTTCATCATTCTTCATTCTAGAAACAAACTAAAACTTATCCAGATGGCTGATATTAGTCTTTTCATATAATATCACATCTTCTATTTTAAACCACTAATAGTTATTGTTCAATATTATAGAAGATACAGTTCTATTTTATATATCCTTAATATATCCAATCAATAGTACAACTGATCTCCATAAAAAAAATTTGTGCTGTAATTAATCCTCTATATAATCATAAGGGGGGACGATGAACTGATCCAAAATGAACAAAAAGAAGATATTGCAGTTTCAACATCAATTAAAAGAAAAACCAAACTAAGAGAGGAAAAAACCTGAAGAGAAAAAACAAAGTAAGTTTTTCCTCTTCTGTTTATATTATTATATACCGTAAATATAGGAGATCCATTATATTTTATTATTTCTCAGTATTAATTATTATTATTATTATAATTAGCATTATAACTCACCCCGACCGTTAAGAATTGCAATTTGGAAAGGGTTTCTTTTTTTTTCTTTATTTTCCAGGATCTAAATCTCTGAATATTCCACGTATTGTTGATTCACTGCTCACTGGAACAGGTAAGTTACATTACTGCATTTATTAACATTTCAGAAAGTATTATTATGATTATTCTTAGAATTATTATATAATATGGACACTTATCATTTTCCCATTATTTGTTCACTACTAACCTTTCAAGGAAAACAAATCAGTTTCATCATAATCAAGTCATCACTTCACAAAAGGAATTTTTGTTTAGATATTTTTATTAGAGGTATTATCACTTTATAGATTTCACAGATAATGTTTATTCAAAGTGATCATCAACTTTTCCTGAATAACTATAACAATACTATGAAACACAACTTTCAAAAATATCTATTAAACAACTAAAAGAAAAAAATACAGGTAAGTAATATCTGTTTGTTTTATAAAATTGTGACAATATCGGAATAAATAAATAACACATAAGTAACATAAATGAATATTCAAACCTAGAGATTAATTTCAAAACATTACACATTATTAAATTCAGTTATTATTAGGTGATTTTCTAATCTATTTCTCCCAACTTTCAGAATTATCTGATCCGTTTACAAAATAAAATAAAAGATTCTCTTTTTACAATTAATATGAATAATTTCACAACAAAGAAAAATAACTTTGGACAATAACGGGTTCCCGTTATATTCTTCACCACTAAACCTAGATCCCACCCATTTTAACTTTGTTGGGATAATTTTCCAATGTATTATATATTTTTTTCTAAATATACACAACAGATTAACAATTTTCAATGTTGTAACACAATACACACTCTATAGCCATATAGCTGTATTTAACATTCGAAAGCGGTTTAGAAAAACCATATGTAGCTGAATTGTTGCATCTATAACAGTATTACTCATTTTCTATAGGACCTATAGAAGAGTGAATCAAATAATTGTAATGAATGCCTGATAAACATTTTATGTAACATGCTTCATTAGGAAATTGAGCACCTTTTTATGGGCTGATTGCCGTTATAATAAACATATACAAGGGTTTTGAACAATTCAGTAAATGCTGTTATCACCTCGGGAATTAGTAATTGACCTGGAAACTTTAATAATGTAAGTTTCTTATTGATTTGTTTTCCGGTCAATTTGTATTTGACTATATGTCGTTGCCATTCCCCGACCAAGGTGTCTCTCTTTTCTATATGTCGATCTATCGACCCATGAAGACAAAGGGCAAAATATTTAAACAAGGAGTCACCTTCTCCTACGATTTCTATTTGGAAATATCCTTCCGGAATAAAGTCAGAATTTATAGTATCTGGCACATTTTCGGATTCTTCCATTATAGGGGATCTAGACAGGGTATCGGCAACAACGTTCTGATATTGCTGGAAATATGTTTGATTTCAAAATCGTATTCATTTAACTCATCCATGGTACGGGCTAATCTTCCGTCTGTAAGGCTCATATTTTGTAGGTAAATATATAGGGATCTAGACGCTGATTTAAGGAAAAATTTCGGTATCGCAACAAACGTTCTGATATTGCTGGAAATATGTTTTATTTCAAAATAAATCGATATTTCATTTATACTCAAATTCACATTTTTTGGTATCGGCTAAATCTTCCGTCATTTAAATTATAAGCTCTATATACAAAATAATTATATATGTAGAAGGTACTCATTCTTAAAACATTTGAAATCCTTTTGTGTTTTTAATTGAAAAAACTTACAAATTTGACCCCCTTTAGGAAAGGTTGCTCTAATGACTTTACTGCCACAGATAACTGATCAAGGAGCTGTCATGGCAGCTATTCGTTTATCTCAATAACGCCATAGTTCCTTTCGGCCCCAATCTTTCTGTTTCATCGGATAAAGAATATGCGAGAATTAGGCAAGACAATTGCCGAATTCATCATTTTTGGAGATTTGAGACAACAAGTAAGTACCTGCGATCCCACATCGGAATGTAGTTTATGTCCACATGCTCAGTTTATACAAGGTGTGTTTTTTCTTTTTATAATTTAGCCTATCAATTTGCATGTTGCATATATAACCTCTACTCAAATTTATCTAATAGGTTTCTCCCTGGTTACTATCTACACTCGCTCAAATTCCTTCACCCTGGCTGTTGATATTCTATGGTTCCATTTTTAAATTGATTTTGCCTCCTCACTCACGGTATTGACACAAAGACAAAACGGTATATATATATATATAGTATATATATATATAACTTAATTTATGGGATCAAGTTTGGAGCGATGTGCCTCAAATATATTATATATATATAGTATAATACATCCTTAAAAAAGATTGGACGAAGGATTTTCTTAAACTCTTGTAGTGGATGATAAAGAATTCTAAAATGACCCTTTTTATGTGCTTCCTTCCAATTAGTGAGGGATGCCTTATATTGATAATTGATGGTTGGGTGACCCAATAAAAACTACCACTTCGGTCGGCAAAGGTGAGTTTATTAGGTTTTAGGCTTATAAACCGTTGGTTTCCAAAGTACCTCCAATAGATCATGATCCAATGAGTGATCAAGTTATAATATAAAATTCATGCTCTCAACCGGTTTCTATTATAGAGATTTATAGTTAAATATCGTTCTAGATATTACCATAAACCTTGACAGTCGCTGAATTTTATAATAATAGCACTTTAAACCCAGTTAACGCCGAGCATCATCACGCTGACAATAGTTTGAGCTGACACTCATATTTTTTCTTAGCTCATACAACCCAATGTAAAAGTAGATCTTTTCCTATACCTCAAAGGAATAGCCCTCTATCTGACTATATATTTTTTTTATGAAAACAGGGAATAGCGGGTGGCAGAGCAAAGCCGTTGTTATTTCTCTACAGGTTACTAACTAATCACAAGTTTTATACCACCATAGTTAAACACTGATAAGATAAATAATACTGATAGTATGTTATTAGTACGTGTTTTGAGACAATTATAAAAACTCTGCTTTAGTTAACGATCCATGTGTTCAATATTAAGTTCCCGTGCAAGGGAAAGAAAGCCGTTATGTATACTTATCTCGTAAAATAGCATTATCTTACGTTTTCTTGAAAACTTTAACAACATTCGTTAGATTTTAGGTTAAATAATCTGCGCATTCCTTTTTTATCTACCCGGAACAACGGGAATTTACAAGAGTCTGTTCACCAATTAGTAAAGGAAGGGAAACTATATCTACTTGACATTCAGGGTTCCGATAATGTCCTGCATCCACGCAGCAGCCGCTGCTTTGCGAGTGTCTGCTCGCATCCTCTTGGGCGGTGGAGGGGTACACTCTCGGACTGGAAATGACCTCCGATACATTGGGTCTTAGTCGGACATGTGTCTCTCTCACAGAGAAAACCATTATAAGTGCCTTAATAATTCTCAATTTGCTTTATCTTAGAATTTGTGTGGTATATATAATGTTTTTCGGCCTATACACTCCCTCATACTTAAATCTTCTATTTGGATTGTCGTGCCCTCACAAACATAAGTAGATACTGAAATGACATCTGTCCTTGTGTTATCTATAGCAAGACTTTTCAATGGACAGACATATGTTCCTGCCTCAGTTTGATTCAATTATATTGTTAATAGGGTCATTATATCTATCATGTATAACTTTCACTAAACTGTTCTCTATATAATTAAATTATTTTCTTTATACAATTAGAGAAATGCATGTCATTTTCTCGTATTGCTTAATTTAGCTTGTTTTTTTTTTTTGTTCATACATAAATGGAAAATACCCCCCGGGTTCATCCTTTTTCCGGAGACTCTCTCCTCTCTTGGCAGATTTGAATATAGGGGGACCACTCTTTTTTATCTTATTTCCTCGTCTTACGATGGTGGGTTCCTGATGTCTCTTGATAACAATATAAGGTTGTGTAATATGGCCTGAGGATGAATTTTTAGGTAATGTTTGGGGCGACCGGCCCACTTTGCAGTCCGGTCTGAGGTTGAGAATTTAAATAATATCATAAGTGATTATCAGCTCTATAATATAGTATTAACGAGACAGGGCTATTATGGGTTCTGATGCCCTATTGGATCCACTCACGGGTTGTAACAAGCCCCACATGTATATATTTCTGGAGGAAGTAAGTATTATTTTTTGCTCTTTCGTTATGGTCAATTCTTCCACTTCACCATTTCTACAAAAATGGAGGGAATAATTACACTCAATAGAATATGGACTCAAGGAGAACAAGAGAGCTATAGTTAGTTCTGTGCTGCCGCGAGACACAGCTGATTCCTATAACGTATATGTCTTATTATCTCCGATCGGTCGAAATTTCACGTTTCCCTCATCTTTTTGCGGTAATTACATATGCTTACAAATCAAAATATCTTGAATGCATGCATCTCATTTGTGTCCTCTTTTCCAAGCTTCCGTTGCTCTACCTTAATTATTAACAATATATGGGTTGTCGAAGTTAACTCCGTCCAAGCTGGGGAAGGTGGCACTTAAAATATGACGGTTCGTAAAAAAACTGCTCTGTTCTAGAAAAAAAATAATAGGGATATTCTCTACATATGGAGACACTCAACTATATAGAAGATAGATAAATATATATATATGATGTGACGTGGTATATTATATAAGGGATGACCATTTTTTGGCCATTGAATAAATTCACGATAATTTTTTCTGCTCTATGATGAGAGCAGTCTGTCTGTGTAAGGGAGCTAGACAATTAAATATTTATTTTTATATTTGGTTTTTCAGACAAAAAGTAGGCTAATTAGACTTTATGTTCTGTGCTTCTCCGGGTTTTGGGCGCCTGGTTCTCTATCTAGTGGCAAACTTCAGTATCGTGATGTTAGAGAGTCTCGTCACGAGAACTGGTGTGAA
Source organism: Trachelipus rathkii (assembly GCA_015478945.1). Lineage (NCBI taxonomy): Eukaryota > Metazoa > Arthropoda > Malacostraca > Isopoda > Trachelipodidae > Trachelipus > Trachelipus rathkii. The sequence continues at coordinate 23,208 of JABUQX010052628.1, read as the reverse complement.
CCTTAAATATTTATTGATCTTTTAACTTGTAATAGTGGGATTTTGCTCAAACGGATCCAGTTGTTGAAATTGATATGTAGTGTGGAGTATTAATAGAAAGTCTGAGGGCCCTCACTTATATGTGCACTTGGATGACCGTCGTTTGGTGTTATATATCTAAGGATTAAACGTGGGAAAGGAGGTTTGTGATTGTGCTCTTTGTTGATATTATGAGATGGGAAGTTTCAGTGGGTTACGTTGGTACGAAAGGTCATATTAAATGGATATTATTGCGCGCTTGAGTGTGGCGTCTATATTATATTCCGAATGTGTCAATCGAGAAGGCTATTTTCTCTCCAACCTCAGGGTGTACTCAGATAAGTTCTCCGGAGCTGGATGTTTTTGCTTGTCAGTGGTAACGTTTTTACCGAAAACAAGGTCCACCTCTAGCTAGCGCGACCTTCCCATGTATTTGGACGTTTAAGAATTATAATGAGTTGTTTTGTCATTCTGTTTGTTGATTTTCTCTGGTCTGCCACTCATGTTCTTTGGGATGACTCTCTCTTCCTCTTTTACTTCTAGGATTGCTTCTGAAGATCGCTCTTTGTTCTTCTTCTTTTATTCTCTAATTTCGGAGGGTGCGTGTTTCGCATACTCCAGCAGGAACATAGATTTATGGTTGTCTTTATATTTTTCCGCGGCATCGTCCGTTGATAAGAAGTAATTACCCTTTGGAGTTGTTTAACCATAGAGAGTGGAGCTTTTGTGTGTGGTTGTGGGGGTAAAAGATCATTTCCATTCTGGACTAGTGGTATCGTTTCAAGGTTTGATATGCGGAGCCCAGGTTAAAACACTTTCGGTCGTCGAGTTTTGTTTTAATTCTTAAGGCTATAAAAAAGGACATTTTAACTTTTGAAAACCGTTGTGTGTGGAGTTTTAAGAGAATCGGAGGAGACTTTATACCGTAATCTAACATGGAGCCTCCATTGTGTTAATATTGACTATTTGAGAGCTTGTGGCTGGCCTCCTTAGGGCCCCGTTTGTAATAACTCTTAATAACCTCTTGTACCTATCTCATGTATTTATTGAAATTAAAAAAAATAAAAGCTTAATAAAATACCGAATTTATTTTCTTGTCATTTGATGGCTCTATTCCAGTTGTTTATATTTTTATTTAACAGGTGACGTAGGACGTTAATCGAAGGGCCTTGTTTATATTATTGCTAAAAGGAGAGTGCGGGAGGGTGATACGTTTTGCGTTAAAACCAGGGAGGATTTTTTTTGTTCAGATCGGATCGGTTTAGAAGGTTGGAAGTGTTATTTGCTGAAACCATGTTGTGTCTGTTTGAGAGGAGGGATAAAAGGGGAAATTCTATTTAGGATTAAACTTTTCTCGATATATACTATTATATATTATAGATATATAGTATAGGTATTTGTATATGATTAAGCACAATATTGCGATTTTGATGACAATTACTTATTATTTTGTACAATTACTCGCACAGAATATATAGTATTCCTTATGCGATTCACCCCATTAATGTCCGGGTACCCAGTGGAAGTATTTTTTGAGGCTAGGCCGAAATACGATATGTATTTATAATATATTATATAATATATATATTAATATATATATATAATATTATATATATATATATATATATATATATATTATTAAATTAATATATATATATTAATATATATTATATATTATATATATATTATTATATGGAAATGAGCCGTAGATATAATTTCAGGCTCATACTCCTCATAAACTATTAGGCTATTTGTATTAAACTCCATTATACCTCATTATTTAATATTATATTTATATATATTAGGCCATATATAATATTAATAATTCATATGAGTATATAATACATACTACTTCAAATCACTCTAGTAATTCCTATGTACTCAACCAAACTTTTCAACTTAGTTTATTTTGTTTATGTAATTGAACTTTACACTGCCTTAACTGAGATATACTGCGATTTGTGTCCACTCTTTTGGTTCTTTCTATTCGTACCGTATGACTTTGTGTTAAGCAGCGGTTTCAAAGTATTGTACAAAGCCTGATGTGAATTGTCTATTTCTCGCAGATTGAGCTCGAAAACATGGTGAGACCCGACTTTTTAGGATCCTGGCAATGAGTATTTAGTCTCCTTTATATGTTATTTTAAGGGCCATATCCGTCCAACTGTGTGATTTACTGCATCTTTTCGGATTACAGACTCATAGATTCATTAAATCTTCTTTCACTATGATATTTTTTACTGCAACTCTTTTCGGCGCGATGTTGTTCGGTTTCTCTACATATCCCAAACAAAACTAAAGAGAGTGGGGAATTTTCGGGAACTTTCTTATTATCGGCTCCAAGATGTCTGGCTAAGCATACCATTTCTTCCATTGATTATAATCGCCGAGTTTCCATCGACGTTCATTTTATTGTATTAATTTCACCGAACTTCCTATTATAAAGGTGGAAAACTAACATTAGAAAAGCTTTCTTCATACGACTCGTGATTTGTTCACGCATATCTGTGTTCATGATAAGCGCGAAGGCTAATCTCTCTAAATCGTAAGGCATACATTCGGATATAAATTTTTCTCCTTTCTCCTTTGGTTTTTGTCTATTGGTAAGCCTGAAGCTTGTATTCTTCTTTTCTTTCTTCTTCACTTTACGAACCATTTTGGTTTATTGTTAAAGTGTCGCGAACAGAACAGAGAAATAATCTCAGTCGTCTTTAGTAAGACTCTTATATAGCGTCAAGAATTCACACTCTAATTGCTTTCCATTGTGAGGGGCGTCGGGATAATGCAAGGTATAGTACGCCTCCAAATCTTCTTAGTATTTAATGAGATCTTGGTCAGTCTCGTATTTGTACTTGCCAGGGTCAACCACCTTTAATTTTTGCGAGTTTTTAAGTAACTGCGTCAAAAGAACGATGGATTCTTCTAGCATGTCGAGGCGTTGTTTCATCTGAGGCCCTGTGTACATAAAATAATCATCAGGGTCATATCTGCGAAAATGATTTGAAGCTGAGGGTTGTTTTACTGGTCGATGAGGAGGCTTTAACAAATTAGGGTAACTTTTATCCTTATCATAATTTGCAGATTGAGGTGATCTGAATAGACTTTTGGGTTTATCTACATCTGCTAAAGAAGGATCTTTATGGCTTTCTGCCTTACTTAACAATCTATCCTTTAACAAGAGAGGTTTTTCCCTAGGAAGGGCTAACGATGTAGCTTCTTCTCTATCTCTAAGGAAACTCCTACTAGCTAAGTGTTTCGATTCATCTCGGTGAGTATTTCTGTCAGCGTAACTATAGTGTTGACCCTGTCGAGCCAATCGTTCATTTACCAAGATTTTCCCTTTATGCAGTTTTTTTTGTAAGTGCGTCAATGTGGACATGGATATTAACTCCTCTTCGGGGTCGGATTATGTCCTTTCTTTTCTTTCGGTGTCAAGTTTGGGATTTTTTTCCCTCTGTAAGTGAGACAAGGTATGGTCTACCAGAAGAATCTAATTCTATCTTTTCTAATGATTCATGTTTTGACTCATCTTCCAAATTACTTCTTCGAATTAGTTGTTTAGATTTATCGGGAAGTTCCGCCATTTTAATTATTTCAATCTGTAGTACAATGCAATGAGTTAAAGAATTTCTGTGATTATAGGTGAACCAAATCACAACTCTTGCGCGCCGGCGGAAACAAAAGACTTCAAGTCCCTGTTCGGGCACCAAATAAATTTAATCAATTTATGTTGAGGAGAGCAGAAAGGTCCCTGCTGCGTTTTTAATGTAAACCAAAAGGAAACCCTCAAACTAAAATTCTACTCTCCGGTAATATAATAAAATTTTCTAAGACTAAAGTTAATTTAGTAAAACGATAAATATCCCACCTTGCTCGGTCCAGGGAAGATTAGACAACCGTTTGTTGGTCCTCTTCTGTGACGTTTGGATTCTTGCCTATCAGGATATCGAAGGAGATGAACTACGTTTTTCTCACGGGGGTTGATTGTCCAAGAGAACTTGACGTATTCTGTTCGTCTCCAGCGTCTGTTAAGGGGAGTTTTAACTAGTTCACGGCTCTCTAATGAGTTTTGAAACCTAAAGATAAGGGATAAAAGAAAAAGAACAAAGCATTTTATGGGAAAAACAAAAAACAGTAATAAAATCTACTATTTATTCACAATATGCACCAACATATAAGGTAATGTATGAATTATAACCAAAACTGGTGTTAATAATTTCAATAATAATAGTATAATATAATATCTGAGGTTATCCTCGTATATGCTATACAATAATTAGAATTGTAAATCGAAGATAATAAATCAGTTAATCAATTAATAAACTAAATCAGTGATTGATCTATTCATTTCCTGTGTACCATAACGGTGTTAAATAACATTCATTACAAAATATAAAATCATTATTAAACGGTTTATACAAATTAAAAAATTAATTCGGTAACAGACAGTTGGTTACAATTCCCACTCTGACGATGAATGTCATGCCTAAATTGGTGAAACTTCTCAAGAAGGCTAAATGGCATTGTATTGTTACAGTTCTATTGATCAGGTTAAGACATAACAGGGACTATTTCACTTGAGTTAAAGTTAATTTAAATAAATTTAATTTTTATTATTTAACTGTTGAACATTGTCATCATCATAAATCTGAGGCTCTGGGAAGAAAGTAAGTAAGTTAGCTACCAAATAGTTCAGTAGTTGTTTACCTAGGAACTAGCAGGCCTGCCAATGGATACCTGCCACCAAGGAGCTGCCCACCAGTCCAGGTTTTGTATGGTAAAACCCTGGTAAAATTTGGGAAGATTGAAAGAAAAAAAAAATACAGTTTACTGTAGTGGATATATAGTCACTTATTAAAAAAAAAAAAGATCGAGGCAAACTGCAAAAGAAACAAATTCAGAGATTCTTAATATATAAATATATATAATATCTATATATTATATAATATAATATATATTATATATACTATATATAATATATATATACTATATAGTATATATTATAATAATATTTATATATATATATATATATATAATAATGAAAGTATTTTCTCTACTTTTGGTCTTGTTTGGTAAAAAATTTGAAATAGACTTGGGTCAGAAAAAGATCAAAAACTTGTAAGGATATATAAATATCTAAAACAGGTTAGTCAGCCAGATAGTTATTAATGTGGAAAAAAAATTGGAAAATGTGATTCATTCACAGACTTAATTCAATCCAATGTTACAAATTAGTTTACAATTGAAGTTAAAATTACCTCAAGTTAGAAAGTAAAAATATATTCTAGCAAATTTATAACCAAAGAGTAAAGAATTTTTGCTTTTTTTATTTACCGAAAAGTTTTGGTAATTTTAATAATGGAATCTAGTTATTATCTTCTAGTCAATAAAATTTAAAGATACATTCATTTGTACTTTTAGGGCTTTTTTGGGTGGGTGTTTTTGGGCAGGATTTTTAATGCCAACCTTGTTAAATACACAAATCTACTATGGTATCTCATCTCCATCCATAAAACAAAAATTTAAGAAATACTTATGGAAAACATGTGCAGGCCTGAAGAGAGAACATGGCAAATAATAAAACACCTCCATAATTCACAGAACAACGCTTCACCCACAAGTGAGGCATTAAGAGGATAAAAATTCCCTCCCCTCCCCTCCCCCAAACAGCACTGCAGTATCCTCGCACAACACTATCCCAACATATCCATCAAACCTGCTCACCCAAATAATAAGCAAACTCAAAACAACTCAACTAGAAACCAATCCTAATCCCCATTTTCTACACAAGAAATAACTAAACTTATTAACACCTTAAAAAACTTCCCTGCTACTGGCTCGGACATCTCTAATCTACACACAAAACACTTTGGACCTGCTGCTATATCATTCATCAAAAACATCTGCAACAAATCCTGGTCTCTTAATTATATTCCTCTACACTGGAAAAAAGCTATCATCATACCAAATTGAAAAGACCCCAACCTCCCTTTCATATCGACCCATATCCCTCCTCTCCTCTTTATGCAAACTAATGGAAAAGATCATACTTGCCGAAATCTGAATTATCTTCCACTCTCCTAATCATCAATGGTTTTAAAAAATCTCACTCCACCTCAACAGCCCTGACTAATATCACACAAAACATCGTAAACAGTCTTAATAAAACACCCTCCCACAGAACAAAACTCCTGGCTATAGATATTAGTAAAGCCTTTGACACAATACCTAGACACATTCTCATCCAAAAAATTCTAAATTCTCCCTTCCATAATAATTACAAAAATGGCTATCTAATTTTATATCTTGATGCACAGCACAAGTAAACCCAGCAAGCAATCAAAAAAACCTGCAAAAAACGGTAAAACTTAAGAAATGAAGTCCCCCAGGAGTCCATTCATATCATCCATTCCTGAATCCCTACCCCCAACTCCCAACTTCAAAAAAATAACAACCTAGCAGATGACATAACTATAAATATATCAGACCCCTCAGTACCCACCGCCACAAATCTCACTCAGACTTACCATACCTAAATCTCCTAGAAACTTGGTTATCATCCAACAGACAATGTCCGGCATCTCACATCAGACTCATGGTCGCTGGATTCAGGAGAATTTTCATCCCCCCCATCCAACAAGTAACGCTTAAACAACTCCATCATTCCCCTAAACAAAACACCTAAAATACTTGGAATAACCTCCAACACCCACTTCACCTTTACACTGGACATCCAAAACATCATAAGTATGGCAAGAAAAAACTGAATGTTCTCCAAACCCTATCCCAACACAACTTCCGCAATGAAACAACCACACTGTCAACAGCATTCAAACAATTCTCAAGAACTAAAATCAACCACGGTTTAACAGTCTGGTATCCTCTAACCTCCACAACTAATAGAAACAAATTAAAAATAATTCAAAATACCACCATATGTACAATTACGGGCTGCCTAAAAACCACCCCTATCCAACACCTGCATGAAGTAACAAAAATTCTACCAATCCTAGCCCATCTCGATATGATAGGACTCAACCCCTCTCACCCATGTCATAACTACATAAAAGAAGACACTATACATCGTTTAAAATCCCTTCCATCTTCTGCAGCCCTCTACTACAGCGAACTTATTAGAACAGTCCTCTCCTCCCAAATAACATTCCTCTCTCAAAACAATCATACATATTTTACGCAGCAATGCCTCAACAACCATCCTCCCGAAATATCCCCTACACGAAGCACACCCCCAAGAAAGATGCGAATATCTTTCTAAATTAAGATCTGGGCATCACCCAGATCTTCAGGATTATAAACATAGGTTTTGACCCCAAGACACTCCATCCCCAATCTGTCAAAGATGCCTAATCGAAACCGGAACTGTTGAACACCTATTAAGATGCCCCACACTAACTCCCTACAGAACACACTATCAAATTTTTTCCCTGAGAGACCTGTGGCTCTGCCCAGTGGAGGTTGCAGGATTTCTGAAAATGACATGGACCCCCCAAATAAGGGGAGCCCAGGGGAAATAAATAAATTATATATATGATATTGTGGCGTCTATATATATTATAATAATCATATAATATAATAATTATTATATATATATATATATATTAACATATACTATATTACTAATATATATAACTTACATAATAAAAAAAATAAAAATATATATATATATATATATATATATATATATATATATATATATATATATATATATATATATATATATATATATAATATATAGTATATATAATATATATAAATCATATCATCATCGGACCCTACTTCCACTGTCATCATTTTCCTACTTATACGGTCTTCATACACCTTAAAAGATTATCTATCTTAATCGAATCTTCCTACTTTAGCATAACTATTACTTGCATATCTTCAAGAAGTTGAATATTCTTTTATACTGTAACATTTTATTGTCTATGTAATATTAGACTATTTATAATGCAAGGATACAACTTTATTAGTTTTATGTTTATTTTTGACCGACTGAAATTCCTTTAGCCATTCAAATACTTCCTTTGACATTTGAAACTTGTATGTGCAAGGCCCTCCCATGGTGCTGATTTTTCAGCCAAGTGTGGCCGCTTCTTTGTGAAGCCATGGTGGCCTGTAACACTTACTCATATATTATATAATATATAATTATATATTAATATTATCACATAACTACAATACATACATAACTATATATAATTATATATTATAATATATACTATATACTATATATAATAATATATATATATTATATAATAATCAGGGTCATACTTACCTTGTAAAGGGGTTCAAAAGAATAGTTAAAATAGAACTTTTAATGATAAAATGTAGGAGGCAAAGGTGGGTCAAAAATAGTAAGGTACAAAAATTTTAATGCTAAATAATAATTTCTTTTATTTTTTGATATCACTACATATTTTTCCTACATAAATTTGATTTAAAATATCTAAAACTTCATGTTTATTTCCTTTGCTACCGTGGACAATGTGTGTTTCTAGTCCTCCAAACCAAATGTGCCGCATGACGGTTCTCAGTGTTATATCTTTTCAGCTTCCAGATGTCAATAATATCAAACTTATTTCATGTTTACAACTTTAATACTAATTAATATTTATACCAAAATTACCAAATACCAAAAATTAAGCTTGGACAAGTTTTTTATATTATTCATCAAAATTACGTTCATCACACAAAAATAATTAAAACTTTGCATGTATTATAAAAATTTCTTTAAAATTTTAATTCCTTCTCCCAGTGCCGAAGAAAGCTAATTGGAAGTAGCTAACAAAATCAAGTGGAACCCTGGATGAGGTATGGGCTTTTTGTTCCCCTTTATTTTCTTTAAACAGAAGTTACCCATTAACAAAACTAGGAAAAAATGAAAAAATAAACAATTTGAGTAAAGTAATGTAATGATAGAATTAAATACATTAAAAAAATGAAAAAAAATATGACGCACAAATTCTTGAATAGATCCAAAAATTTTCTCTATTTTATAAAATTGTTTTAGCTTGCTTCATGTTTCTTTTTGCTTATTTGCACAGTGATTAGTAAGGAGCTTACAGTTCTTTTTAAATTCTTCTCAATCTTTTTTTAGCTCATTTCATTATTTCGTGCAGATGAGTGGCACTTCTCAACTTTTTTGCAAGCTGCTTTAAGCATAGTTTGCCCTATCTGAAAGTCCTATCATGCCATTCAATCTTTAATGAATTTTCATACCATTACATGTGCTTCTTCAACCAACAGGAATTGTAGTTATTATGTTTCTTGTAGCTTTTTTAGCTTACGCTTTTCCGGAAGGTATTTTTCTTTAAGGAAAGCTTCTTTTATTTCGTATGCTCATTAATATCTTTCTTTTTCATTTTGCAAAACAGCTCTTGTTCTTTCCTTTGTCTTCCTCTTTTAGCTTTTTAGTATGGGCTTCACATCCCAAATTCCTCCTTCCAACTTCCTAACAATAAGATTATGAGGCACTGATTCCCTTATCTTAAATGAAGGATGATATAATGGGCACCTTATGGACTTTCATAAAACCAAAGCTTTAGCCATCTTTGATAGACTGTAAGCGACTAAAACTAGATGCCTGAAGATAGGTTGCGTCCTAGAATCTATAAGGTATAATTGGATGTCTGTTGAAAAGCCATGTTCAAACATCAAGCATTTCCATGTGGAATAATGAATAAGAGAGCTTGTAACCAGACTCAGTCAACTGAGAATAGCTTATATTTGATTAAAATTTAGATTTCACAAGCACGACTAAATAGTACTTCTTTAATATGACCAAACCCTGATTTTAAAAATTTTTTCCTTCAACCTCAACAAAACATGGGTGGAAAAGTATTGACATTTTCTTCAAAGCAGTAGCACATTTCCTACTGAGAGGGAAAATAGGAGCACTATATAAAACCCTGAATTATATAGTTAATATATATATATTATATATATATATATATATATATAATAATATATATATAGTATATATTATATATATATATATATATAATATTATATATATATATATATATAACTATATTATAATATAATATATATAATATATAATATATATATATAATATATATATATTATATATATATAACTACTAATATATATAATAATATAGATATATATATATATATATAATATATATATAAAACTATAACAGCTACACGAAACACCTAACAAATCTACATAATATAATATATATATATATCACTTATAATATATAACTAGTTATAATGATACACTAATATATATATATACCGAACCTACATATATCACATGTGGAGTATCCAGAAATTTTTTTCGGGTGGGGCCAAACAAAAATCGTTTCTTATATACATATATAAGATATATACTATATATATATAAAAACTATATCATATATTACACTAATACAGATATATAATATAACTTATATATCACATATTATATTCACTGACTTCACCAATTTTTTAGCAGGTGTTAATAGGTATCGGCTACGGTGACGGTCGATTTTTGAAGTATCGGTTATCGGAATTTTGACAGGAGTAGTAATCGGATACAAGGTATCGGTAAAAAACTTTGCCGATACCCTTAGAACCGATAACCACACATTAGCGTCGTTTTTAAATTGATTCATATAGTATATAATATATATATATAGATATAATATATAGGTATAATATATATA
>JABUQX010052628.1:0-10000 GCA_015478945.1 Trachelipus rathkii | reverse complement strand
CTTGTATCGGTCGGTATCTGCGTATGCGGCCTTAAATTTTGGTTAAAATAAAAATAACCTGCCAAGATGCTATAATATATAATATAATATAGTATATATATATATATATATATATATATATAATATATATATATATATATAATATATATTATATAAAGTACGAAGACAAAATATTTAAATTCCTAAGAAAAAGAATGGGAAGAATTTAATGAGGGATAAAAACCATCCTACCTAAATTGTTAAATTTAATAAAGTCCGAGATAACATCTTTCAATTTTATTTCAATATTTCAATTTATGTGAGGAGGCAAGTCCAATAAGTCTTTATCTCCAATAGTATTTCTCAAGTAGGTTTTTCAGAAGTCTTAATGTTGAACAGCTTTTTTCTACTGAAGCATTAAACACGGTAAAATTGCCAGTATTTTGCAATAAGATGTAAATATGAAATTGTGACTGCGACCAAGAAACTAGTCCATCTATTGCTGTTTTGGGTGACTCGTGCTTGATGCCGATTCAACGTCCATTAAAATCCCATTCTGCTCGTTACTAAAATCTTCATTTGGCCTTTCAGAGACTTCCTTGGTAAAATATCTACACAATCTTTTATCTTCTCATATGACTCATTACACCCGATCGGTATGACAAATTGCAAGGGAAATTTTAACAAACTTCCTAGCAGTGCTAATATTAAATCATCCAAAAATGTATAACAATGGATGTGCGATAATAAGTCTGTTGTTCAGAAGTAAGAATGTTGGGTCTTTATTTTTGGAATTTGTTAATTTCTGGTACTGGGTAATACTCAGTTTCAGATTCAGATGCGCTTACACGCATTCTTCAAAAATCAGCCGAAACTTCTAATGTCTTGCATTTCTTCTATCTGAGAGCGTTTCAATGTTTAGTTTATTCAGACTTTACCGGAGATTTCCTGACAGCGTGAACGAATTATATAAAATTTAATTAACTCTTGCCACTTTATATATTAACGGAATTATGGATACTAAACAATTTTGCAGTGTCTTAGAAAATTCGTGGGGGGCATGGCCCCCCTGGGGAGTGTGTGGGGCGGGCACCGTAAAAACGATAACAATGTATAAATACAATATTAAATACAATGTATTAAATACAATGTATAAAACAATGTATAAAGTAATGTATTAAATAGAAAAAAACACTGATGCCAAAAAAAAAAAAAAAAAAAAAAAACACTTCCAAAAATTTAATTGAAACAATTAGGAGATAGTATATTAATATTATATTATATATATATAATAATTATTATATTATATATATATATATAATATATAATATATATTATATAAGATTATATATATATAATATATATATAATTAATATATAATATTAACCCCCAACTTTTACTCGTTTGCATAGTTTTTTTTTTTTTATTAAAAACTGAATTTTTTAATAAAATGTGGTTGGGCTGATGAATTTAATTTTAACCGTGCCCAACACTGCTTAATATTATTTAAAGTAAGTGTGCCTTACCTGCTCTTCTTTAGAGAATAGGGATCAATGTCAATTTTTCTTTTAGACATAATTAAAATTTGGATTGAGAGAAAATTATCTTCTATGAATAATACACTTTATAATATTTAGCAATAATCTGAAAAATGAACAAGGTAATTTTCTATTAATTAACCTTTTAAAATTTATAAATTAAACAGTCATTTACAGAGAAATTACAAATTTGTAGATTGAAATATTTTGCAATCATGACAAATTTATTGGTGAAATAATCAAATAAGCCTATGTAAATATAAGTAACTAATAGCTGTTGACAAATTGAGCCGAGTTTAGCTTTCAACAATATATATTATTATATTATATATTAAATTAAGTATTATATATATAGATATATATATAATATAAATTTAATAATACTATATTTAGTATTATAAATTATAATAGAATATATATATAATATTATATATATATATATATAATATTATATTATATATATATATATAATATATAATAGTAATATATCATAATTATATATTAATATATATATATATATATATAATATAATTAGTCTGCATCTGGAACAGAAATTTTCAGTTCCGGCCGAACCGGAATTAGCCGGAATCCAAAATAAATTCCCGGGCACGGAATTTTTCTAATGAACGCTTTCCCTTACCTATTAAAGAAAGTTAAAAAAAAAATAATAAAAATCTCTAATATAAATATAAATATAATATATATTTATAATATATATATTTATATTATATTATATATATATCTAAATATATATATATATATATATATATATATATATATATATATACCGCGTTTACATCATCAAAATATGATATTGATAAAGATTTTATTCATGATATGATTACAGATTTGTCATAATTAGGTAATTTCGCCAAAAAACATTTAATACGAACGGCACTTCATAAAACATAGTGTAAAATTCATACCCACTGAAAAGAGAAATTCTCGAAGTCAAAAATTTGATAGTTATCAAGGGAGAAATCTTGTATTTTTCATAGAAACCACCACAGGTGGACACCCCAAAACATAGCGAAAGATCGAAACCGGTTGATTGAATGGAAACAAGTGAATCTTGAGGAAAATTCTTCCTCCAAAAATGGCCATATTTCAAAAAATGGGGGGAAAACCCCCCACCCCAAATCACGTGGCAATTCTTCAGAAAAATAAATAAATTTTATTGTTTGCAATGAGTAAACCAGCCATTCACAGTCAATTGAAGAACCAGGAACTCATAGAACTATGTTTTGCCCCACCTTTCAACCCAAAATATATCTTATTCTCTAGTAGAAAATATTTTGTAGAGAGAGTTGATGTTACCAACTTCATACAGTAAATGAAGATCAGAAGTATTCGAAGTTCATCTAAGGGATGTCAGATATCATTACTACAGATATTATGGATAGCTAAATATTCAAACGAGGAGTCATTTATTTCTTTATTCTACTCACTGGCTTACGAGCCAGTTTTGAAAAATTGGACTAAGTATTTTGTGCAATATTATATTATATAATATATATATATATTATATATAATAATATATTAATATATAAATTATATATATATTATAATATATATATATAATCTTTCTTATCTTTCCTTTATTTCCCAAGAATTGGGAAGTAAGGTAAACATGCGTGACGAGCATCGGGAGAAAAGAAGAAAAAGCAGTAGAAGAGAAAATACATAGGCGAAGAAGAAAAGAAAGCCAGCCTTTACCGCCCCCTCTGAGTACCATTTAATTATTTGAAAACTCGTCAAGACAGAAATCCACCCTAGAGCTTTCATGGGGACCCGCAACGGGCCCCTCACCCTATTGGGGTAAATCGTCAAATGTTAAGGGTTCATCCCTTGGCCCAGGTGGCCACAACCATACCCTCACCCTCACAAAACCCCGATATTCTCTCCTATCATGCACCCTTATTCGCCTCTGTCAAAACTCACAATTTCTCTCTTCAGAATTCGTTCACCACTCAATTCACTTCTCTCGGTCTTCTCCAGCCGTCGGTTCCCAACACACTCGCCACTATTACATCCGCTTAAACCAACTGACTATCTTTCACATCCTTTCCACATGTACCAAACCATCTCAAGCATACTTTCATTTATTCTCTCCATTACCCCTTTCCTGACCCACACATCTCTCTAAATATACCGTTCATTCCTCATTTATTTAATTCTTCTCACACCTAACACGCCCCTAAAGATTGTCCATCTAAAACACAATTTGAACTTTTGTATCTCCTATACCTCTTATCCAGACCATAGTCCCACTACCCATACAATAACACAGTAACAACAACATTACCCTCATGGTAAGACTCTTAGCTCACTCCAAGACTTACGTCCATTTTTACAGTTCCACCAACGAATTTAATCACCAGCCCACCTTTCCTGCCATTCACAACTTCCTTACACACCTCTGCAGTCATCCTTCCCTTCTCAATCCAAACACATTACCCCTAAATAATTAAATCAGAACACTTGCTCCGAGCTGCCTCACCATCTAAACATAACTTCACCCCACTGAGACTCTTGTTGTCCTCACGTTCACAGACCATAACCTTTACTCTTATCTACGTTACTTTCAATACCCTCCTTTTACACACCCTTGCCAAAATCTCTCTACCAATCTCTCTCTCAAACTCTCTTCAGCAATTCGCCACGACAAAACCAAATCTAGTCCGCATATATAATAGTAGGCAAACCCTCCACTCATCTCCATATTCCATCATTCCTAACACCATATCCTGCCATCCCCACCTCGAAATTCTTTCATAACCCCACCCCTTCCATATACAATTGAATAACCAAGGGAGACATAACACAACCTTTTCTCACTCCGCTTATTAATCCTAAACCAATATATATTATATATATATATTATTATATATATAATATATATCATATATAATATATATAATATATATTATATATTAAATATATATATATATATTAATATATAAATATATATATAAATTATATTATTTAATTTAGATTTTAAATTTAAAAATTTAATGAGGTATCTTCGTTATCCTATTATTTTGAGGATATTTGAGTGAAAACTTTATTTCAATAATAACCGTAGTAGTAAATACACTATTATATGAATACTACACGATGGTACCATTGTATTTTATTAAAAAATGGGCTATGGGTTATGTAAAATAAATTCCTTCCAGCAAATTTTTTAATTATCAAGTACATTAGTAATTCCGGTTCCGGCCGGAATTATGAAAATTCCGGCCGGAACCGGGAAAAAAAAAAAATGTCAAATTCCGGCCGGAATTCCGGCTACACCTCCACCTCAATATATATATATATAGTGCTACGACATTTAAAAAAAAGACACTGGATTTGATTATACAAAATAAAAATAAAAAAACTATTTCACTATATATGAGGTCTAGAACCAAAATATTTGTTTCACCCATTAACCCCATCAACTAAGAGTTATCATAGTTCGAAGTTGATTTCTTGAATTTTGGGAAATTTTTTTTAATTTTAAAAAAATTTAAATTTTTAACCCATTTTGACTGACTTTTTGGGACTTTCCTGCATTGCCTACATTAAGAACTATGAAATAGTCTAATTTTTAATTATGTTAGTCAGCCATCCATTGATCAATCCATAAAACGTATCATGAACTTTTATGCAGCCAATAAACACACAGGTACCATCCAACTTGAGTTAAAAAAATCCATGCGTACAAAAAAAAAAAACTTTCAAATGAATTGAAAATGGGAATATATATTCAGCATAACTCCTGTCAACATGCTGTATGGTGGTATTTTAACTTGTCAGTATGCAGCTAAAACACCCAAAAAAAAAAAAATTGTAATAAAATTTAACCCAATATATATAAAACCTGTATATAATATATGATATATATATATATATTATATATAATATAATATATATACTATATATAAATATAATATATAATATATATATATATATATATAATATATTATATATATAAATATATAAATAATATATAAAGAAAGAACATTTTAATGGGAAGTAAAGAATTACTGCCTTCTCCGGGGTTGAACCCCCGCCATGTTGCGAATGAGAACAATATACTCGGTGCATTACGATGAGCTATCCTCCAACCCCAAAAAAGTTGGATTCAAGAAAAAATTATAAAAATATTAAAGCAACAAGAGCTCCCTTCAAGGCGAACATCACCAGGTGTCCAGCCTGTCCTATCCCTCTTTCTTTTACATTGGTGTAAATAAATATTGCATAATAATCGCAATTAATAAGATGTAAATAAAGAAAACATTTTAAAGGAAAGTAAAGAATTTTAATGCCTTCTCGGGATTGAACACCTCCATGTTGCGAATGAACAATATAACCCGGTGCTTTTACGACCTGAGCCACCTCCAACCAAAAAAGTTGGATTCCCAGAACAATTATAAAGCAACCAAGCTCCCTTCAAGCACTCACCAGGTGTCCAGCCTTCCCTATCCCTCGTTCTTTACATTTCTTTCTTTTTACATCTTATATAATGCGCATTAAATATGCAAATATTTATTTCATATATATATATATCATATATATAATATAGTATATATATATATAATTATATATATATATATTATATATATATATAATAATATAGATAATATTATATACTATAATATATATAATATACTATATATATCGTATAGATGATGAGGTGACCGGAATTTCCAGCCGGAACCAGAATTTTTGGTTCCTGCCGGAACTTGAATTACTAATTTACTCGGGAAAATTGCACGAAGAATTTATTTTACATAACCCATAGCCCAACTTTTAAGTAAAAGAAAATTTTTTCACTTAGTGTTGGGTGATATTTTTAAGCGTTTTTCCTCAAATATATTTCCTATTTTCCTGGAAAAATTGAAAAATTAATTTTTTAATGGGAATATATATGGGGAGACTGGAAAGGAGAGAAAATTTTTTTTTTTTGGCTTATACTACTTGGTTTGATTAAAGATTTGGTCCACCCTACCCTTGCTCTAAACAAACATTGCATTAATTATTCCCTCAGCAATCTTATTTACTTATTTCCGTAGCCTTCCAAACCACTGATTAGCTACTTTTCAAAATTTACCTAATAATCATACCTAAATCTTTTTTTTGGTCCACAGACTCAAGAAAATCCCCATTCATATCATAGTTAAAACGTTATTTGAGTAGACTAGTGGAAGAACCTTACCACTTTTTACCTATTAAAATTTCATAAGGCCACAGTAATAGATATTAGTGACACCAAAGTTTGGGCCCCTTAATTAAAAAAGACTTAAGGGTGATAGCTAGGAGAGAAAAAAAAGCACGTTTCTTCCGTTAGAGCAACAAGGAATGATTTCGGTTTGAGGGTTAAGAGCTATGAGGAGGCTGAATGATTAGAATGTTTTCGTAGAAAGGTAAATTTCTCAGAGACATGATTACAAAAGTTACAAAAATATGTTACAATCTACTATAATACGGAGACCATACACTTTCATAGTACGAAGCATGACAGGCCCAGGGGCATTTTAAAAATTTAAGAAGAAAGCATGTTCATCTGATATAAGAAAGGCATGCATTCATAATAAAGAGTTGTGTTTAAATTTATGAATGGCCTTGCCCACAGGATTTGTTTGACTTGGACTCTATTACAAACACATTTAAGAAAAGGTGATGGGTATGATGCGTGAGAGTATCTTATAATATATTTAGACGAGCCAAATGGCGGGTTTTTTAGTACAGATTGATTAATGTGTTAGATTGATGTGTGACCATAACTTAGGTATTAATGCATGTTCATCTGTTTTAACGTTGTTTTAATTTTAATAATATAATATATATATATATATATATATATTATATATAAATATATATAATATATAATATATATATAATATACTATAATCAGTTCGTTTTCCCCATGAAGCAAAGCAGCATATGCATGCTAAGTATGGTTAACTTAAAACAAATTATTATTCGGCTGCATACTTTGGTGGAATGTAAATATGAAATTATATAATTTATTTAATATAAATTCGTATGATGAGAGAAGCTGGAAAAAAAATTGGGAGCAAATCCCGCTTCTAAAAAAGTAAAATAGCCTCTTATTCTATAGTAGTAATATGGTCGAAAATAATGCCATACACAAATGATTAAGCGAAAAAAATCTCCTATTGAGAGAAAATATATTCATAATGATATTCAATAATAGGCCATACCGCACAGGTAAATACGCCCTAATTTACTTTTTTACCTTTTCTGAGCCTTAAATGCCAGGATTTGCTCTGGTAATCAAAGGGAGAAGAAATGTTTATAAATTTAAAGAGGATCTTATAAAACAAAAGTGAATACTATATATTATTATTTATATAATTATAAATATAATATATATATATATATATATAATATAATAATATAAATATAATAATATATATATAATATATAGCACAAAAGACGAGAGAGAGAGAGAAGGAGAGAGAGAGAAAAGAGATGAAGAGAGAGAGAGAGAGAGAGAAGAGAGGGGAAGAGAGGAGAGAAGAGGAGAGAGAGAGAGAGAGGAGGAGAAGAGAAACGAGAGAGAGAGGAGCAGAGAGAGAGAGAGAGATAGAGAGAGAGAGAGAGGAGAGAAGAAGAAGAGAGAGAGAGGAGAGAGAGAGAGACGAGAAGAGAGAGAGAGAGAGAGAGAGAGAGACCAGAGAAGAGAAAGAGAGAGAGAGAGAGAGAGGAGAGAGTGAGAGAGAGAGAGAGAGAGAGAGAGAGGAAGAGAGAGAGCAGAGGAAAGAGAGAGAAGAGAACGAGGAGAGAGAGAGAGAGAGAAGATGAAAGAGATAGAGTAGAGAGAGAGAGAGAGAAGAAAGAGATAGAGAGAGAGAGAGAGAGAGAAGAGAGAGAAGAGAGAGAAGAGAAGAGAGAGAGAAAGAGAGAATATTCACATTTGCAATTTATTCATACGGTCACTGAGCGAAATTTTCGCACTCGTATATTTTTCCATAAAATATTAAGTATATAAGAAAGTACGATGGCTGGCCTATTTTATGAAATATAAATAATTAAATTATATATAATGCATTTCTAATGTAGTTGTTTCTCTTTAAATTTATTTTATAAAATCAGTTTCTTTACCACTTCATATTTTAATAATTTAGTTAAGTTTACCATTAATTATTTTATTAAAAATACTCAAAAAAATAATTGGGTAGGAGCTACCAACCCTGCCGACCCTATGATGCGTCCCTGAGTATTATTAATATATATATATATATATATATAATATAGAATATATAAAAATATATATATATATATATTATATTATTATAACATATAGTATATATAATATATATATAGTATATTATATATATTATATATGTAGTGCACCCAAATTTGTCAGAAGAGAATAGTCGTCAATGTTCAATGTGTCAGATTAGTGTGCAGCAACATTGCATGTTATGTAGATGTGTTTAGTGTCTGCCATAATACGTGGTTATTTCAAAGTTTTTAGTATTTTGTATTTTGTGGCTGCTTAAAAAAATGTCTGAAAAACTATTTCAACAACTTAACAGTAAATCATTTAGTTGTCTATGTTAAAGTGAAAAAAAAATGTATAATTAATAATGGTAGGCCAAAACCTGTCTTAAATTTAAAGAAAGAAAACAAAGGATTTAATAGAAAATTTAATTCGAAATATTACGATAGTGTACCGTGGTTATGTGGCAATATTTTAAATAACAAATTATATTGTTATCCATGTTTACTATTCTCGAAGGAAATTTCAGTATGGAGTTCAGTGAATTCCGCGAGTAGAGTATGTATTATATTATATTAATATATATAGATGTAACTTAAATAAAACTATTTCATTACTGTCACATTCTCGTGCATGGATAAAGTCATTTTCTCAACTTACAGGTCATCTAATGTATATCTCATGATCATTATGAGATAAATATCCCGTATATAATAATTAATTGTAATCTCACAATTGGATACATAAACAAATAGATAAATGTAATAAACTCACCATATTAAACGAATAAGGGTTTGCAATAAATATTAATGAGAATAAAATACTTAAATAATACTCTATATAATATATATATATATAATATCTTATAAATATACGTTAGTACTTTTTATTATAGTATTATGTACAGAATAGTATCAATTTATAGCTATAGCCTAATGAAGATAGTAAAACGAATATTTCTTAACAATAAGAGTATGAACTTATATATAATGGCATTGTACCTCGAGCAGCTTGATATGTAATAAAAAACTCCATAAAATCATTTTAATATAAGACTGCTAGTATGTTTTATAATAAGGAACATCAGTACTGTTACCAGTATATATAGCCAATCAATAATACATCTGTAGTGCATTTATAGTATATTATAAATAAATATAAATGTATCATAGACTTATTACAAAAAGCATGTTGATGTAGTATATATACTAATTATTTATGATAATAAATATCGACTATTATATTC
>JABUQX010052627.1:7500-17500 GCA_015478945.1 Trachelipus rathkii | reverse complement strand
TATCTTTAACATATCAATGTTAATTTTACATTAACATAGTAACATTTATCAAAGATTTATCATATCCTAATCTCTAACATATTAACTAAGAATAAATGACACACACACACACACACCAACACACACACAACACACACACACACACACCACACACAGAAACGAAAAAACTGTTAGAATTAGCAAAGTTCCATGGTAGAAAATTAAAAAATTTTAAAAAAATTAAAAAAAAAATTATAAAATAAAAAAAAAAAAAATTAAACAATATAAATGCAAAAAAAAACTTACAAAAAGAAAATTAAAAAATTTAAAAAAAATTAAAAAATTAAAAAATTAAAATAAAAAAAAAAAAATTAAACAAAGTATAAATGCAAAATAAAACTTAAAAAAAAAAAAAAAAAAAGTTAGAAAAATAAATTGAAATAAAAATAAAAAATAAAAATGATAAACAAATAATAAAAAAATAAATTAAATTAAATGAAAAATAAAAAAAAAAAATTTTAAAATAATAAAATAAAACACAAAGTATAAATGAAAAAATAAAAAATTAAAAAAAAAATAGTAAACAATATATGTATGTTTCAACTTAGGGAAAAATTATATTAGTTAACGTTTATAAAAAAAATGAAATTTGAAAATAGAAATGTCAGTCTTCAACATTTAGAAAAAATGGTTTATCTTTGCAAGATGCAATGCAATTGACGACATGTACATGTTAGAACAGATTCAGATATGTAAACAGTAATGATATTATATTATTAAACGATAGTAACATTTATCAAAGATTTATCATGTCCTAACCTAACTATTGTAATGAACTAAGAATAAATGACACACCCACACTAACCACACACACACACACACACCAACACACACACCATACCCAGGAATATATGCTAACCTATTAAATTTTCACATTACATTAAAGCTAACATAACATCACCTGAACTAAAAATATAATGTACAACGACAAACCTAACATACCTTAAGCACGAATAAACTGCTAACATTAACAAAGTTCCACACTTAACAACAGTAAAGTAACTAACATAGCATACAAAAACGTCACCTACTCACACTTTTTCATGCATATCTTTAACATATCAATGGTAATTTTACATTAACATAGAAACATTTAATAAAAATTCATGATCATCATTCCAAACCTAACTATTGTAATGAACTAAAAATAAATGACACACACACACACACACACACACACACACACACACACACACACACACGAATAAACTGCTAGCATTATCAAAGTTCCATGTAAAAAAATAAAAAAAATAAAAAAAAATTAAAAAAAAATTAAAAAATAAAAAAAAAAAAAATTAAACAAAGTATAAATGCAAAATAAAACTTACAAAAGAAAATTAAAAAATTAAAAAAATTAAAAAATTAAAAAATTAAAATAAATAAAAAAATTAAACAAAGTATAAATGCAAAATAAAACTTAACAAAAAAAAAAAATTAGAAAAATAAATTTAAATAAAAAATAAAAAAATAAAAATGAAAAATAGCAAATAAAAAAAATAAAAAATAAATTTAAATAAAAAATAAAAAATAAAAATTAAAATAATAAAATTAAACACAAAGTATAAATGTAAAATAAAAAATTTATAAAAAATAGTAAACAATATATGTATGTTTCAACTTAGGGAAAAAAAATTATATTAGTTAACGTTTATAAAAAGAAAATGAAATTTGAAAATAGAAATGTCAGTCTTCAACATTTAGAAAGAAGGGTTGTGTTATTTTCACATTGTCATAGTAATATTTAACATAACGTACCTAACTTACGAATAAACAGTTTTCATTAACCAAGAGTATCTAAAGCAACACATTACCTTCCAAGAGAAATCCCAGGGGGATGCGCCCCTTGAAAGGGTGTGAATCCTGCGAGGGGGATCACCCCGAAGGGGTGTAAGCGGGCTTTACCCCTCCGAAGGAGGGGCAAGGCCTCAGCCCTTCGGGCTGAGCCCCAAAGCCCACTTAACACAACGTTTAGTCGAATGTTAATTATTGTAGGCATTCACACCCTTTCAAGGGCGCATCCCCCCTGAGGGATTTCTCTCGGAAGGTAATGTGTTGCTTTAGATACTCTTGGTTAATGAAAACTGTTTATTCGTAAGTTAGGTTACGTTATGTTAAATATTACTTATGACAATGTGAAAATAACACAACCCTTCTTTCTAAATGTTGAAGACTGACATTTTCTATTTTGGAAAATTGTCATTTTCTTTTTATTAAACGTTAACTAATATAACTTTTTTTCCCTAAGTTGAAAACATGACATATATTGGTTTACTATTTTTTTTATAATTTTTTATTTTACATTTATATTTTTTGTTTAATTTTATTTATTTTTAATTTTTATTTTTTATTTTTTATTTTAATTTATTTTTTTTTTTTTTTTTTTTATTTTTTTTTTTTTTTTTTTTTTTTTTTTTTTTTATTTTTTTTTTTTTTTTTTTTTAGTTTAGTTTTATTTTGCATTTATACTGTTTAATTTTTTTATTTATTTTAATTTTTTTAATTTTTTTATTTTTTTAATTTTTTAATTTTCTTTTGTAAGTTTTATTTTGCATTTATACTTTGTTTAATTTTTTTTTTTATTTTAATTTTTTAATTTTTTTTAATTTTTTTTTTAATTTTTTAATTTTCTAACATGGAACTTTGATAATGCTAGCAGTTTATTCGTGTGTGTGTGTGTGTGTGTGTGTGTGTGTGGTGTGTGTGTATGTGTGTGTGATGTGGATGTGTGTTTTGCCATTTATTCTTGGTTACATAAATTAGTTTAGTTAGGATATGATAAATCTTTTGATAAATGTTACTATGTTAATGTAAAATTAACATTGATATGTTAAAGATATGCATGAAAAAGTGTGAGTAGGTGACGTTTTTGTATGCTATGTTAGTTTCTTTACTGTTGTTAAGTGTGGAACTTTGTTAATGTTAGCAGTTTATTCGTGCTTAAGGTATGTTAGGTTTGTCGTTGTACATATATTTTTGTTCAGATATTGTTTTGTTAGCTTTATTTATGTGTAAATTTTATTAGGTTTAGTATATATTTGTGTGTGTGTGTGTGTGTGTGTGTGTGTGTGTGTGTGTGTGTGTGTGTGTGTGTGTGTGTATTTATTTCAATTTATTTTTCTAACTTTTAGGTTAGGACATGATAAATCTTTGATAAATGTTACTATCGTTTAATAATATAATATCATTACTGTTTACATAACTGATTCTGTTCTAACATGTACATATCGTCAATTGCATTGCATCTTGCAAAGATAACCCATCTTTCTAAATGTTGAAGACTGACATTTCTATTTTCAAATTTCATTTTCTTTTTATAAACGTTAACTAATATAATTTTTTTCCTAAGTTGAAACATACATATATTGTTTACTATTTTTTTATTAATTTTTTATTTTACATTTATACTTTGTGTTTAATTTTATTATTTTAATTTTTATTTTTTTTTTTTTTATTTAAATTATTTTTATTTTTTTTTATTTGTTTATTTTTTCATTTTTATTTTTTATTTTTTATTTAAATTTATTTTTCTAACTTTTTTTTTTTTTTTTTTTTTTTTTTTTTTTTTTTTTGCATTTATACTTTGTTTAATTTTTTTTTATTTATTTTAATTTTTTTAATTTTTTTAATTTTTTTAATTTTTTAATTTTCTTTTGTAAGTTTTATTTTGCATTTATACTTTGTTTAATTTTTTTTTTTTTTTAATTTTTTAATTTTTTTTAATTTTTTTAATTTTTTAATTTTCTAACATGGAACTTTGATAATGCTAGCAGTTTATTCGTGTGTGTGTGTGTGTGTGTGTGTGTGTGTGTGTGTGTGTGTGTCATTTATTCTTAGTTCATTACAATAGTTAGGTTAGGATATGATAAATCTTTTGATAAATGTTACTATGTTAATGTAAAATTAACATTGATATGTTAAAGATATGCATGAAAAAGTGTGAGTAGGCTACGTTTTTGTATGCTATGTTAGTTACTTTACTGTTGTTAAGTGTGGAACTTTGTTAATGTTAGCAGTTTATTCGTGCTTAAGGTATGTTAGGTTTGTCGTTGTACATTATATTTTTAGTTCAGGTGATGTTTATTGTTAGCTTTATAATGTGAAAACTTTATTAGGTTAGCATATATTCCTGGGTATGTGTGTGTGTGTGTGTGTTGTCATTTATTCTTAGTTCATTACAATAGTTAGGTTAAGACATGATAAATCTTTGATAAATGTTACTATCGTTTAATAATATAATATCATTACTGTTTACATAACTGATTCTGTTCTAACATGTACATATCGTCAATTGCATTGCATCTTGCAAAGATAACCCATCTTTCTAAATTTGCTATTTTTCATTTTTATTTTTTCATTTTCTTTTTATAAACGTTAACTAATATAATTTTTTCCCTAAGTTGAAACATACATATATTGTTTACTATTTTTTTATAATTTTTTATTTTACATTTATACTTTGTTTAATTTTATTATTTTAATTTTTATTTTTTATTTTTATTTAAATTTATTTTTTTATTTTTTTTATTTGCTATTTTTTCATTTTTATTTTTTTATTTTTTTTATTTAAATTTATTTTTCTAACTTTTTTTTT
Organism: Trachelipus rathkii; assembly: GCA_015478945.1. NCBI lineage: Eukaryota > Metazoa > Arthropoda > Malacostraca > Isopoda > Trachelipodidae > Trachelipus > Trachelipus rathkii. The sequence goes on along the minus strand of JABUQX010052627.1, from coordinate 12,870 downwards.
TTTGTTAAGTTTTATTTTGCATTTATACTTTTTTTAATTTTTTTATTTATTTTAATTTTTTTAATTTTTTTAATTTTTTAATTTTTTAATTTTCTTTTGTAAGTTTTTTTTTTTTTTTTTTTTTTTTTTTTTTTTTTTTTTTTTTTTTTTTTTTTTTTTTTTTTTTTTTTTTTTTTTTTTTTTAATTTTTTCTAACATGGAACTTTGATAATGCTAGCAGTTTATTGTGTGTGTGTGTGTGTGTGTGTGTGTGTGTGTGTGTGTGTTGTGTGTTGTGTGTGTGTGTTCATTTATTCTTAGTTCATTACAATAGTTAGGTTTGGATATATATGTTAGGATATGATAAATCTTTGATAAATGTTACTATGTTAAGTAAAATTAAATATTGATATTTAAGATATGCATAAAAAAAGTGTGAGTAGGCTTACGTTTTTGTATTGCTATGTTAGTTACTTATACTGTGCTAAGTGGGAACTTTGTTAATGTTAGCAGTTTATTCGTTCTTAGGTATGTTAGGTTTGTCGTTGTACTTTATATTTTTAGTTCAGGTTATACTATGTTAGCGTTATTAGTGTGAAAACTTTGTTACGTTAGCATGATACTCGTTGATCGTGTATAAAGGAACGTTGATTTTATGTATTGTTTATCCAAAATTGATACTCGAAAATGTGACTTGAATCAATAGATCAATAGATCAATAGATCACAAACTGGCCAGGAGGTGGCGGAAAGGTGGATGGATTGGCTGGTTTGATTTACTGATTTTACTGATTTACTGATTTATGTTAAAACATGAAAATTTTTAGTAAAAATTTGACCTTAAATCAATAGATCAAATAGATCAATAGATCACAATTGGACAGGAGGGTGGCTGGATGGTGGCCTGGGATGTGCTGGATGTGGTTTGATTTACTGATTTTACTGCTTAGGGTATGTAAAAACGTAAATTTTGTAAGTTATAAACATAAAAGGTGTAAGAAATTTTATTTATTTATTTTTATTTTTTTTTTTTTCTTGATGGTTCTGAAACCATTATTTTCGAAATCTACAGACCCTATAACCTATATAAAGACACCAATATTGAATCATTACAACAAAAAATTTAATAACTCGCAACCGCACAGCTCCAGCACAGCTGCCACTATCAACTCTTGATCCTTCTCAGACTCCTCCTCCTTCCTCCTTCCTTCTCCTTTCTCCTTCTCCTTCTTCCTTTCTTCTTCTTCCTTTCTTCTCTTCTTCTTCCTCTGTTTTGCATTTCCATGCATTTCTCTTCTTTTTTTTCATGAGACCACCTCCGGGGGGATCCCTGGACGCCGAAGCCGAATTCCGTTTCCATCTCCGACTCCGACTCCGACTCCGACTCCGACTCCTCTATCCTTTCTCCAAGTTTCAATCTTCTAAGATCAATTTTAATTTTTAGAGGGGGCAGCGTCCCCCCTTACGGGGGGACGCAGAGGGACGTAATCTCGTCTCCGACGAGATTACGTCATCATATAGCTCACATCCAAATTTTATCCCGATACGTTAAGCCTAACATGGTTTTCAGGGCGAATTTGACCTTGGCGCTAAGGGGGTAACACCCCCTTAGGGGAAACTAGGGTCACCAAAACTCGCCTATGATCAGTTTATCACACACAATAACCATATACCAAGTTTCAGACCGATAGCGTTATTCCTTCATGTCGAAAAGGGTGGTCGCTCAACTCCCCCCATCACTACAGCGATTAATCGAATGTTAATTACAGTAATTATTTTCTTCCGATTACATTTTTCATTGTTAAAAGCCAACCAGACCCCGTAGAAAGACGATTTAAACATCAATATAGGGGTAATCGATTACGATAAATCGATTGGAATCATCAAAATTATCTACCGATCATTTAAAACCTTCTAGGAACCAAAAAGCCCCCTTTGGGGGGCTCCGCCCCCCTTTTGGGGCTAAAATCCTCGAACAACGGTCTTCCAGACCTTAAATTCGGTCTCACCGACCTTAAAAACCCTAACCTTGACACGTCAAGCTTGAAAAACCGGATGTTGCAAAATGTTGCTTTGCAACATTTGCAACTTCCGGTTTCAACTTCCGGATTTCAGTTTGGCTGTCAGTTTTCCACCCCCTTACTATATATATATATATATATATATATATATATATATATATAATATATATATATATATATATATATATACAAACAATCTAAATATATAAGTTTGTTTTAAGTATATATAAATAGCATAAAGTTGTTTATACCGTATATATATATATATTATATTATATATATAAATATTATATATATATATATATATAATAATATATTATATATATATATATTATAATATATAATATATATATATATATATATATATAGATAAAATATTATATATATTATATATATATATATATATATATATATATATATATATATATATATATATATATATATATATATATATATATATATATATATAATATATTATATAAATATATAATATATATAATATATATAATATATATATATATGTATATATACTCTCACACTAGCTTCAGAATCCGCATTGTACTTCGGGCACTCTAGGAGTGTGGATGTAAATAAATTCATGTTCTACAGCGCTGCTACATGCATGGTGGCTGGACCTACAGGCTGTGAGAAAATCTTTCTGCTATTAAACATCTTAAGGCATGGTGAAATTTTTGAGCATTCACCTGTGAAAATAATATGGTGTTACAGCGTATTTCAAGAGAAGTTTAATGAATATAATGATGTAGTAGAATTCCTTGAAAGCATATATGATATTAAGTCACTGGAAAATATACAAGGCCATAAAGTTATAGTGCTGGATGATATGCTACACAAGCTAAACGAAGATATAGCTGAAGCGTTTACGGTGTACTCGCATCAATTAAATATCTCGGTATTTTTCATTACACAGAACATTTTTCAGGAAAGCAAGCATATTGAGAACAGTTTCTTTAAATACACAGTACCTAATTCAGTTTGGACAGAGAAGAGATATGAGCCAGGTCAATGCTTTAGGTACTCAGATGTTCCCCCTAGCAAGAAAAGAGTTCTTGAAAGTTTATAAAGAAGTTACCACAACTCTATACAGCTACTTACTGTATGAACTTCATTCTATAAACACGTATAGAGTTTTGCTCCGCGCCAACATTGTACTCTACGAGATAGAAACTGTATACATTCCTGAATTATGAGCAGTTTAGTTGTAAAGTATTTGCCTCTTATAAGAAGATTAAAACAGCTGAAACCATCTGAAAAGCGTAAATTAATCTGCGATGATGAGAAATTCGTCCAGTGTGTATGCGAACTCTGCTTGAATCTTATAAAGGGCAATGTTCCTTTAAACAGACCTCAGAAGGTGAAGTTACGTCGACATAGAAACACCATTAAAAACTCTCCCGCAACATAAAACATCTGAAAAATATAAAGAAGGTGTTGCAGAAATGGGGGGTGTATTCCTACCTCTAGATTTTCTCAGTCATTGCTCCCTTGATTACCAAGTGGATATCTTCATAATGAAGAAGGTCGCTGTACTCCCGTGTAGGGAGTAGTGTTGGCCGAGAACCGGGTTTTTGCGCACCGCACCGTTCCGCACCGGGAAGTCGTGCACCAGCACCGCACCGCACCACACCACACCGCACCACCTCTTTGCAATACGCACCGGACCACACCGCACCGCACCGAGAGGAGACCACAGCGCACCGCACCGTACCGCACCTCACCGCACCGCACTGTACCAAAATTTGCGCACCACTCACCGCACCGCACCGCACCGGGACCAATATATAATAATTATATATATATATATATTATATATATATATATAATATAATATATATAATATATATAATATATATATAATTATATATATATATATATAAAATATATAGTACGGTAAAACTTAAGTTTCTGTCTGACCTTCGATTTCGATATATCGATATATTTCATACCATATTTATATAGATATATATATATATATTATTATATATATATATATAGATAATATATATATAGTATATAATATATATATATATATATATATATTTTATATAAAATATATATATATATTAGTATAATGAGTGATGCAGGTAACATCCGCATCCGCGGAGCATCAGCACATTATTAAAGATCCGCATCCGCATCCGCATCCGCATCCGCATCCGCGCTTTGCCCTGCGGATGTCGCGCGGATGTTTATAGTTGAGATTTGATAAAGAATTTTATAACAAAAATACTTAAGATGAATCTGGAAAAAGAAAAATGAAAATGTAATGAGTTAGAAGGAATTTCAAAAACGGCTTGGATATTCCAATATCATAATATATCAAAGATATTCCAACTCGCTGGAATAGTACACTTCATATGATGGAAGGAAGTATTGCTCAAAGAACTTCTTGCTTCGTACGCCAGTTCGTGTTCCAAAGTTAACAATTTTATTAATTTGGAAAATGACATCATATCACACTGCATTAAGCTATTGAAACCATTTGAAGAAACTACCAAAAAAATCAGCGCCTTTACAGCTTCTGTCTCTTATGCAATTCCATTAATCTCAACGCTAAGGAAGCATTTTGAACCATCTTCAAATGAAAATGATGACGGTTTAAAAAGAATGAAAGATATAATTAAACTAGAGTTAGATAAACGCTTTGGATCTGTGGAAATTAATGACCTTCATACTATTGTAACTTACTTAGATTCCCGTTATAAAGCAAGTTTTTTTGTAACGATATTAGAACAAGTTAAATCGTTACTTTGTGTTGCAGTTGAAAAATTTCAATCGGAACAGTCTATTAATTCGCCCCCCATTAAAAGGAAAAAAACAAAATCTACAGAAACAACACCTTCTAGAAATCAATAACAGATTCACTGGAAGAATTCTACAGTCCAGTAGTTATGAAGAAACACACGCATACAAACGATGTAGTGCGAAATTGATAGAAAACTATCACCAAGAAAAACGATTAGATTCAAATGATGATCCAATCAGTTGGTTGAAGTTAATCAAAATGTTTATCCACGCTTGAGTAAACTTGCAAGGAAAACTTTAATTCGAACAGTCTATTAATTAGCCATCCATTAAAAGGAAAATAATGAAAATACAGAACCAACATTCTTAACAAGTAAATCAAAACAGATTCACTGGAAGAATTCTACAGTCCAGTAGTAATGAAGAAACACACGCATTATCAAAAGATGCAGTGCAAATGATTGAAAACTATCACTAAGAAAAACGACTAGGTACAAATCAAATGACGATCCTATCAGTTGGCGGAGTGTTAATTAAGCAAAATGCAAATGTTTTACCCACGCTTAAGTAAACTGCAGGATACCCTGGCCTGTCCTTCCAACTAG
>JABUQX010052627.1:0-2500 GCA_015478945.1 Trachelipus rathkii | reverse complement strand
TTCTGAGGCACTTTCAGAATTTCTTCACACCACTCCAGTTGCTTGCTCATTATAGGGGTGTCGTTAGCCCATGTATCAAGTATACTTCACGCATCTTTGAGAGGATTTCCACTCACACTGTCTTCTTCAAGTGGTTGAGCCGCAGATTTTCGGTGTTAATTCAATCGAATTGTTTCTTCACTCTCTGTATTTCATCGGTATTATAACGGACACTTGCTCTTACATACCTCCTCCAGCGGAGAAGGATTTCTTGCGGACTATACTTTCTACAGTAGTTCTTCATATTTTCTCTATGCTTCTCTCTGACCGTATAGACTTAACAGTTATCTCAATTTAATATACTGCCGATTGGTAAATGTTCTGAGAACACAACTCCCGCTTATCTATTTTGCCAAAACTGACCTTATATAACACATTTCATGCAGTACTTTAATAACACCGTACAATCTTTAATTTGTGTAAACGACAAAAGCTAAAAATTGTTGCTAACTGTACAATTCGTAGCGACTATTTGTTCTTGAGAAAAGGTGTAGAAGAGATATAGTGTTATAATAGATTATTTATATACATTTATATATAGTATATTATATGTAGATTTATATCTTTATATTATATATATATTTATATATATATAGATTTATATATAATAATCTTCCTCTTTTCCCCTAAGAATGGGGGTAAGGGCTTACATGGCATCGGAAAAGAGAGAGTAGATAGAGAGAATATGGACACAAATGTCGAAAAGAAACCCCAGCCTTACCGGCCCCTCTATACCTATTATAGTGGAAACTCGTCGCAGTCAGAAAATCTACCCTAGAACTTCACGGGGGACCGGGACGAACCCTCACTATGGCAATATCGGTCCAGGTATGGTTCATCCCCTGGCCCAGGTGGGGCCACAACCATACCCCTCCTCACAAAACCACTCCATTCACTCCTAATGACGTACCTTTAGTCTCGCCTCGCGTCAAACTCACATTTCCTCCTTCAAACATCGTTTACGGACCTCAAGTACATTTTCTTCGGTCTCCCAGCAGGGTCGATTCCAAACACACTACCACTGATACATCCCGCTTAACCAACTGTACTGTCATTCATCGTTCAACGTGACCTAAACCATCTCAACCGTACTTTCATTTATTTCTGCGGTCATTTACCCCTTTTTTTCACACCTCATAACTCTCTAATACGTTTTCCTCATTTTTATCAATTCTTTTTCACATCTAAACACGCTTCCTAAGATTGTCCATCTGAGCACATTGATCTTTGGAATCTATACCTCTTATTCCAGAAGATAGTTTCACTACTATACATTGAACACAGGTAAACAAGCATACCCGGCATGTAAGACCCTAGCGCACTCAAGACTTAGTCCCTTTACATCCACCAACGATTTAATTCCACCAGCCACCTTCCTACCATTCACAACTTCTTACTACACTCTGCAACATCCTTCCCTTTTCATTCAACATATATCTAAAGGTCCAAAATTTTTTTATTTACTTCCAACACACCATTTTGTGGCCAATATTTATAGGAGGTCCAAATAGATGTATTCACGAGTGGCTGGTCTGTTAAAAGTTGTGGTTGAGAAGTCGGATTGCACTGACATATCATGTTTTTACTATTATATAGTAAAAATTAGTAATTCTAATAGATCTCTTTATATATAAAAATGTAAATGATCAAAATTAAACTTTCTCTGTGAGTCGGTATCATTTTTGAACCAAAAAATTCAAAGTACCGTAGTAAAAACTCGTATGAATAAAGTACCCTTTATAATTGGACGACGCCCTTGAAATTTACACATTGATTTCATGTTACTAAAAAATAATAAAAGTCCCAAGTTTGGGATTCTTGGGTTACTGTAAAACCCCTAACAAATGGGTTAGGGGCTGAAGGCCCAACCCCCCCTTTCATTTTGGCAAATTTGTTCCACCATATTCTATTTAGTCATGTTCCCGAACTCCTAATTATAACCAAGTTTCAACAAAAAATTATATATATCGAGTATAATATATAGTATATATATATATATATATATATATATAATTATATATATAGTATATATATAATATATATATATTATATATATATATATATATATATATATATATATATATATATATATATATATATATATATATATATATTTTTTTACATATATAAAAAAAAAAAAAAAATAATAAATTAAATGATACATTTTAACCAGGCTACGTTTATCTTTCTTTTGACAAAGTTTTAAAGTCCTAAATTTTCCTTAGTTATACTAAAAATTTGGGGCTACATTTTATTAAATTTTGACATTGATCAAAATTATAGTTTCATAAATATAAACATATTAAACCGCTTGTTAAAATAGGCCTTCAAATTTTGGAAATTTTCATATTTGAAAGCTTTCCCCCCTTCCTTATTAAACCAGTACTGTAAGGTTGTCGTACTTGGTTATTATTTTAAATTGATCCTAACAAGTCCATCTTCCAATTGTATATATATCGTT
>JABUQX010052626.1:0-48078 GCA_015478945.1 Trachelipus rathkii | reverse complement strand
CATTTCAACCTTTAATAATAAGCATAAATATACCGTAGGAAAGGTTACCTACCTTTTATTTACTAGTTCGTTGATAACTTTATTTATTTAACACCGTTATACTAGTCCGTGTCGTGTCAAGTTCTGTGTTCAATTGTTGCTCATATTTTCAAAATGGAATTATACAAATAGTGAAATGTGCGATATGCATTTTGTTTACGTACGAACGGTAAATCATTAGCAGCCATGCGTCTCTATGATGAAATGTATCCTAATCGTGTGTCTCCCCCATCCATACCGGGGATTGTTTGCACGTCTCCATCAACGTCTTAGAGAAACCGGAAGTTTTAAAAAACTTACTAAGGGAAACGGGCGACCTCTCACAGTATCAACTCCAAATGTCGAAGAACAGGTTCTCCCCAAGAACTTGGGGACAGTCCTACAACAAGTACCAGAAAAATTGCTGCAAACACTACATGTAAGTCATTCGACTCTTTTCAACGTATTGAAAAATCAACTTCTGTACCCTTATCACATCCAACGAGTGCAGGCACTTGTACCAACAGATTTCCCTGCAAGAGTAGCTTTGTGTCGATGGATGCAAAAGAAAATTGCAGACAATCGCTCACCATTTAGCAAATATGTTACCGTGAGGCAAGAATTTTCAGAGACGCCATATCCGAAAGTCCACAACAGATTGACAATGGCGCTGATGGGAACCCACATGCAATAGTTTGAAAGCTGCCATCACACAGGTTTTCAGTTAAGTATGGGTTCGGAATTGTGTGGCGACCATTTGATTAGGTTCCATTCTTTTTACCGAGCGAGACTTTACGGAGGACGTTTATCGCCAATTTCTGGAACATAACTTTCCTGCCTACACTACTGGAAGACGTCCCATTACAATTAAGATCGAAAATGTATTTCATGCACGACGGCGCTCCAGCTCATTTCAGTTTAGTTGCTCGTAACTATTTGAACACTGTATCTCCACGCCGTTGGATAGGTCGAGGAAGTACAGAACCTTGGCCTCCGCTGTCTCCAGACCTAAATGCATTGGATTTCTTCTTGTGGGGTCACCTGTAGAGGCCTGTATTGCCGCTGTGGGTGCTCATTTTCAACATTTGTTATAACCTTAGTGCACCATTGCTTCGTACTATTTCTGTTGTATATTTTCTTCTGTGCAGTAATGTATGTATTCTTATAATTAAATATATTGAATGAATTTGTTAATTACTTTTCCAAATTTAGTTTACTGTTTATTGTAACTTAATGCTTAAATAGGTTTCATCACCTTGTATCTTGGAAACGAGGCGTTTTCGGTGAAATGTTTATTGACACATATCTTATATTTATGCAAGGAATATCATACTGAATTTTTTCGCAATATTAATGATACACCCTGTATATATAGTTCAGAGTGACTCGTTGGTGAATTTGGCCGTTGCCGAACCTCGTGTTGAAAGTGTTGTTGAAGCTGAGAAGAAGCACTCTTTAGAGCCAGAAGAACTAAGAGATTACTGTGAAAAGAGATTCCAATTCAAAACTATAAAATTGTTGCGCTTCAGGTAATGTATTATTATTATTATTATTATTATTATTATTATTATTATTATTATTATTATTATTATTATTATTATTATTATTATTATTTTTATTATTATTATTATTATTGAATATTATAAATTATATAATTATAAAACAGAGAATAACACTAAAGGCTAACTGGTGTTTGATGACTTCTTTTATAGACTATTGTAAGATATATTAAATTTGAGGTATAGAGATGATATATTATATATTATATAGTATATATATATATATATATATAATATATATATATATATATATATATATATATATATATATATATTATATATATAATATATATATATATATATATATATAGTATATATCTTTTCTCTCTTCGCCTTCCTCTTTGCCCCAAGATTGGGGTTAAGGTGGCTGTACAAGCATCGGAAAAGAAAAGCATAGGAGAACATGACAAGCGTCGAAAAGAAAGCCCAGCCTTTACCGCCCCCCTCTGTACCATTTAATTAGTGAGAGCTCGTCACAGACAGAAAATCCACCCTTAAGCTTGAATCATGGGACCGCGACGGACCGTCAACTTGGGTAAATCGTCAATGTAAGGGTTCATCCCTAGCCCAGGTGGGCCACAACCATGCCCCCATTCAAAACCCCGCCATTCTCTCCTATCATACACCTTTATTCTCGCCTCTGCCAAACTCACATTCTCTTCCTTCAGACACTCCATTCACCGACTCAATCCACTTCCTCTTCGGTCTCCCAGCCGGTCGGTTCCCACACAACACTCTCCCACTATTAATGCGCGTTAACCAACGACTTGTTCATTCATTCCTTTCCACATGACCAAACCATCTTCAACATACTTTCATTTATTCTTTTCTCATTTACCCCTTTCTTTCACACCACACCACTCTCCTTCACGTACATTCCTCACTTTATTAATTCTTTTTCACACCTAAGCATGCCCCTAGAGATTGTCCATCTGAACACATGGAACTTTAGATCTATACTTCTTATTCCAGCACCAAGTCTCGACTACCAGTACAATAAGACACAGGTAACAACATTTACCCCTCATGTAAGACTTCTAGCGCACTCAAGACTTAGTCCCTTTTAATTCACCAACGATTTAATTGCACCAGCAACCTTCCTGCATTTCCACAACTTTCCTACTACACTCTGCATCAGTCGTTCCCTTTCTCATCCAACACATACCCTAAATATTTAAACTCAGGACACTTGCTCCAGCTGCTCATCATCTAAAATAAATTTCACACTGGGGACTGTCCTCACTCACAACCATGACCTTACTCTTACTACGTTTACTTTCAGACCCCTCCTGTTTACATACGCCTGCCAAATCCTCCACCAATCCTCTTTCAAAAACTCTCTTTCAGATTCGCCACACAGAACCAAATTATCCGCATACAATAGGTAGGGCACCTCCACTTCCTCTCCATCTCTCCATCATTCTAACACCATTATCTGCCATCCCCACCTCGAATTCTTCATAACCCCATCCCATATACCCACGATTTGGAATGAAACCAAGGAGACATTAACCACAACCCTGTCTCACCTCCGCTATTGTATCCTAAACCAAGTCACCATTGACGACCATTTATTCTTACACACGCTTCACTATCGTTCTACTACTTTTGATTCCATTTCAGAAGCCCCTCACCAACAACACCAGATATCACTAATACCTGCCATAAGCTTCCCTATTAACTCTATCATACACGCCTGTTGTAAAATCCATAAAACCTAATATAATTTATTTTTTTCTTCTTCCTCATTTTCTCAATCCTTTTGTTTCAATTGTAAAGATTTGATCTACACATCTCTACCACTCCTAACGCACCTTGTTCTTCACCAATCATAGTCCCTCAGTCACTCGACGGCCACTCTTTCGACTAAAATACCAGCAGATATAAACCTTCCCTACAACACTCAATAAACTTATTCCCCTATATTTTCTGCTACCAGTTCCCCTTTTCTCCCTTACCCTGTATACAAGGTATATACGCTTCTCCTCCAATCCGCTTGTAACTATACCTCCATTAAAACGCTTTATTACACAACTTCCAAATCCCAATCAATCACCAATCTCGCCTCCGCTCTTGATCATTCACTAGTTAATTTCACCGTATACCTGGCCGATTTACCATCTTCAACTTTGCTCCACCCTACCCATATACCTCCTCCTTACCTAATGAACCTCATCCCCAAATACCTATTCCTCTTGCACCATCAAAACCACACACAGTCACTAACACCTCATCATCACTGTTAATATTGTGCAGATTTTTCGAAGTGTTCTTTCCACACTCCCCTCACAATCATTTCATCAGTTACAAAAGCACCTCCCTATTCATTATTTAAGCAGATTTCCCTTATCCTCATTCTTAAACCTTTCGCGCTTCCTTTCCTGAAGAGCTTCCTATTTTCCTTTGATGTCCTTCATTCATGCCTCCTTCCCAAACTGGTTCATTTACCTTCCTTGTTTTTCTCCTACTATTACCCTTTTATTATTTCTTTTTCCTCGCTCTTATTATAATTCCAAGCATCTCTTCTTTTGAAACTCATCAATGTTGCTTTTTAGTTTACATTTTCAAACCCACGCTTCTTTTTTTACCTTTAACCGCGCTTTCATCACCTCTTCATTCCACCATCGCTTATGTCTTTTTCGCGTTCCTACTTTAGCAATATCGCACACACCTTCCTTTGCAATACTAACAATTGCTTCCTTTCATTTTGCCCCAGATTTGTTAAGTATCAACTTGTTCACATTCAACCGATTTACTTAGCGAGCGCTCTTACATACTTATCCTTATTCTCTTGCTCACTTAACTTCTCACTCTTAATTTTGACTACTCACTTCCTTTCGTATCACCTTCCTCTCCATCCAAAACCCCACTAAACTTAATTTTACATAGGACAACATAATGATCCGATGAATCCATTCCTAAAACCCCTACCTGATTTAACATCCAACACATACTTCACATCTCCTTCTTCACCAACACAAAATCAATCATACTTTTTCACTTCGATACCATCTCTACCTACACCAACTCTAGTTATATTTATGTATATTCTTGTGTTTAAAGAAAGTATTACTTACAAACACATACCTCTCTCTTCACAGAAATCAATCACGTTCCCTACCAATTTGCTCATATTTCTCGCCCGCACCCCAAAAACCCACCTGTTATACCCATCCTGTTTGATCACCTATCCAACCATTCAGGTCCCCCAACCCTATCGATCTGAAGCTCCTACTCACCCCGCCATCCAGCAACATCATTCAAATTATCGCCAAACAAATCGTACTTCTTCAACGTTGTCCCTCGATGGGACCATACGTCACAACCAACACACACCTTGACACTTTTCAAAACTTAATTTTACGTTCAAGTAAGTTCATATTTATATCAGAATATATATATTATAATATATATATATATATATATATATAGATATATTATAGCGTAGATATATATATCATATTGATATATAGGGGTATATAATATATATAATATATAGGATATATATATACTAATATACGTAGTATATATCAGTATATATATAATACATATATATACATACTATATATATATATATATATATATATATATATATATATATATATATATATATATATATATACCGGTATAATATAATATATATATTATAATATACTATATAATATATATATATATATTATATATATATGATATATATATATATATACCTATATATATGTAATAATATATATTATATTATTATCATATTACTATATAATATATATATATACTATATATATATATATATATATATAGTATATTATATATATATTATATATATATTTATATATATTATATAATATAATATATATATATAATATATATATTATAATAGTAGTAATATATATAGTATATATATATTATAGTATATAGTATATATATATATATATATTATATATATTATATATAGTAGTATATATATATTATATATAATAATATCAAGGAAAAAGTTATGATAACCTAATGTGATCACATAAAGCTTCTTTATCTATCTACACCTTAAATCCCCCCCAAAAAAAAAAAAAAAAACTTCCTTTTAACGTGCTTTATCCCCTTCCCAGAGGGTAAAACGGGGGGACTACAGTTTTAATTCTTGCCCCCATGAAGATGAAACTCAGACTGCTATGCTGAGGATTGAACCAGCGTCCTCTCGCATGAGGGTCACCGAGTCTAATAAACCATAATATTATCCTTTTCAGTTAAATTAAACGTTTATACTTGAGGGCATAAATTACTGTTTCTTAAAATTCTTTGTTATTTCTTCCTTTATATACCCCAGAAAATAGTAGATAACTTTACACTTTGAATCATAAAGGAATAACAAATTAAATTAAACACATTTGATATGTAACGACACACTGTAATAAAAAATAAAAAATAAAAAACACATCAGTAAAGTAGGAAAACTAATAAAAAAAAACACTTTCTTGTGTATTTATTATTGAAATTTATACAACAAAGAAAACCATAAAAAACATGCTGAAAAAAGAGAAACGAGAAACAAACAATCATTTTTATACCTTTCTCTCTCCCCCTCCTCCTTCAACATATTCTTTTATTCCTCTCACATCCACTCTATTTTTAGTAAACACATCTGCCAACTGGTGCTTCGTGTCAATCTATTCCACTATCGTAATTTTCTTCTCTTCTAACATCCATTTAATCCATGCCACATCTATTCTCAATCCTTTCTTCACCACTTTTGTTTCTGAATATTTAGTATTTTCTAGAGTCTTTCTGTCCGTGTATATTATAGGTAACCTTTCTCCCCCAACAGCTTCTCCAACATTCTTCCAGAAATATTCCCTCTTCTGTACCTTCCCAAAACCCTATATAGCCTCAGCTTCAATAGTTGATCTAGCTACCCCGTTTCATACATCTGGACTTCCATGCAATAGGGTATCTATTCCCTTTTTCATCTTTTTGGGACACAGGATAATCTACTAGTGGACTAACTTTCTCCTCATTATCATATGATGAATCTGTGTATACCTACACCTCAATCTTACCTTCAAGCCTGTTTAACCAAAAACCCATATTTATACTCTTTTCCTCTTTTTAAAATGTTAATAAATTTCCACATTTCTTCTCCCTTAGCTCCCTTAAAAAATCTGCTTCTCTCACTCGCAAAGTAGGACAAATCAGGTCTAGTTTGACCGCTCACCCAATTCATTTTTCCCATTAAAGAACGGCATAAAGTTAATTCACTATTCTCCATCTTTCTATCCCCCAAAATTCCCTTTTATCTGATATACCTATTCCTTCTATGTATTTTTCTTGTTCCTGCCAAACACCGTTTACACATTCATGAATATTAACACCAATATATTTAAATCCCATTATTTCTTCAGATCCTATCTCAAGTTTTTCTTTCATTCCTTTTATGACCTTATTCTTAAATTCTTCTGATCACCCAAAACAAAAATCATCTACAAGCGTACATAGCAATTAATTTATCCTCTTCTTTCCTGAAAAATAACGCAGGTTCAAGCTTGCTCTTTATTCCCCCAATTCTCCAGTTAAAGTAACCACTTTATCACACCAGGCCATAGCTGCATCTTTAAGTCCATACACAGTTTTCTTAAGTTCCCATACCCCTTTTTCCTTAGCCTCTTTGGGAGGTATCACATACACTCTTCCTTTGATCATATCCCCTTGCAAATACGTAGGCTTAATATCTATAGAGTTACACTCCCATCCCTCCCGTTTAATAATACTGAAACAGCTCTTTTAAACCTCTCCTGAACATGTAGGAGCTTCAGTAATTGAGTCTTCCCCTTCTTCCACAAAACCTCTTGCAACCAATCTCGCCTTACATACCCATTCATTATTTTTCAATTTTTCAGTAACTATCCATCTCAAAGATATCTTCCTTTGCCCTATTTCATTTACTCTATTAAAAACATCATTTGCTTCCCAATTATCAATTTCCTTCAATTTAGCCTTTAGGACCCTCTCGACATCTCAATTAAATAGCCATACCTCCTCCTGGTCTTCAATACTCTCAATAACCTTATAATTTCGGAAATCAATCCAGCCAATCTCACCACTAGCTACATTCTGAATATTAAAGCTATCACTCCATTTTTTCTGTTCGCTTTCCCGGATCTACTTAACACTTTCACAGCTATACACTCTCCATTATCTTTATTTCTACATTTATATATTTTTTCCGATCTTTATCACAGGAATCTCAGGACTCCCATCCTGATATTCTGTGCCTTCGTCATCAACACCTTCTTCCTCTTCTACAACCACAGGGACCTGAACTATTTTTTGTTCCGTTTCTATTCCTTCCTATTTCCAAATTCCAATCTTTCTTTTCCTTTTATTTTTTCTTTTTCTTCCGTTTCCTCCCTATCCTGAGGTACTCTTGCTAGCCTTGTAATATGCACTCTTGCTACATCCCTTAATGTCCCTCCATGTTTAACTACCACAGTCTTCCCATCTCTTCCAATTACCTTCGCTGGCCCTCTCCATTGTTTATCAATTTCTTTCTTATAGTATACTACTTCACCTGGTTCAGCCAGTTCTATTTTATGTTCTCTATATTATATTACCGGTGGTAAACCAGAAATCCGAGGCATGCTTGAAAATTTCTATGGCATAAATAAGTCGCATCGGACTCTACCCAGCTACCAAGAAGGAGTTATTATTATTATTATTATTATTATTATTATTATTATTATTATTATTATTATTATTATTATTATTATTATTATTATTATTATTATTATTGAATTTAGGCCATTCTCGCTGCACCCACTAAGTAGTAATTTATTTTCTTAATTTTATCAATGTTACCCCGTAGAAATTAAGAGACTGTCCAGCTTTACTTTATTACCCTTTCGTTTTGTCTCTCCTTTTGCTTGATAAGTTTCTCGCTACATTTATCCATACTGACTTATATATGCTTTATTTTGACATTTTTGCTTTAAACCTTTTTAATCTTTTGCTGGGTAGTTAACTCATATATTTTGTCACTTTTTATCCTCTCAGGAGTCTTTGTCCTTACAAATGGTTGCTGTTGCTTAAGGTTACAACTCAATCACATTTTTTTTAAGGCTTATCTTCCCATCTCACCCTCCACCAATGGGATTTATGTCTATGTTTTGTTTTTTCTTTTAAAGAACATGGGGTGATAAGCGTCGATACGAAAAGTCGATGAAATGGCGTAATCGACCGCAGTTGCCAGAGGGAACAAAACTGATTTCTCTTAGAAGACGAGGAACCAGTAAGTGATTGTATTTGTAAATAAAAATAGCACTGGTATTGTGCTAAGTACAAAGTATAAACTCTTTTTGGCTTGTCGGGAAGATTTTAAATAATATTTTACTCTTATGAAATTTAATAAAATTACAATGGGGTAAATTCTTGCTTGACATTGTGTACCTGAGTCGTTGAATGTAAGAGTGGTGCAAGTCATTTTTTATACTATCAGACTTTCACCATCATTAAAAAGCTTTACCTTCAATATTTTTGGTGTCAAAATTATGTTAAGACTACCTCAATTATTTCTCAAGATATTTAATCGAATGTGTAACAGTTGCCTATTGAATATAATACAAAACATCAACTTTAATTCACCTTAATTTTCACCAAATCAGACCTTTGACTTACACCATTTTTGCATCCAATGGCTCACAAATCTAAGAGATTGTTTAATTTTGAATGATTAGTGTTCTTTCATTTATTTAATTTTGAATGTTAGTGTCCTTTCACTTGTAGGTGCAGATGATGATGACTCAACTTTTCGTTCAAGGAAGGAGTGGGTGATAAACCCAAAGGGAAAGAGCTACGTGTGCATTTTACATGAATACGTTCAACATGTTCTAAAGAATCAACCCAAATACGAATTTAAAGAAGTCGGTAAGATTATGACACTTGAGATGAATTTTTTCAAATGGATTTTTTTTTTTTTTTTTTTTTTTTTTTTTTTTTTTTTTGTAGTTAAGTGATAGATATAATTAATTAAAATGAATTCTTGGTTCGTTAAACTTTGTTTCTGGTTACTGCATTGAAATTTTGTAAAAAATAAAAAAAAAAAAAGAAAAAAAAAGTAAATATTTTAATGTTTTCATCCTCTTTATTTTTATTTGCGAAAAGTTGAAAGTTCAATACGCAATGTGTTTTTAAAATAATTATTAATTTAATCTCTTCGGTTTTTTGTTTCAGTAACATGTTTATTTCACGGGATTGGTGATATATATAGGGCAAGTACTTGCTAGATTGGTGGCTTATTTTATGAGCAAGCACCCTATATAAGAGGATGGTAAATTTAAAAATCCATATTTCAAACGATGAATTTATTTAACAGATAGTAAATATATTCAATGAATGTAAAGAAGTAACAAAAGTCCCTTCTGTTGAGATACTCTTTATTCGTAGGCGAATTAGTTTTCACGGACTTTCCAGCGCGTTTACCACCCTTGCCTGACTCTTATTTTATGCGAGAATTTGTGATCCGAGTTTTGGGGTCGCAGCCCTTCCTTGAAATTTTGCTCGCGAAAATCTTAGCATAAGTACGAATGAGTCAAAGGAGATTTTACTCTCCATCAGCGGGATTCGAACATTGACCTCCGCGTCGCAGAGTTATCAATAGCGGATGCTCTAACCACTAGGCCATCCCACGTCCCCAAAAAAGAAACGCTTCAAACTTAGTTTTTAAAGCACCCGGTTTTCTCATCCCATAATTGCTGAGTACTCAAAGGCCTGGCCCCCATTTTAAATGAATGAGTCAAAGGAAATTAAAATTTTTACAAAGTTATAATGGAGTACTATATATATATATATATATATATATATATATATATATATATATATATTATATATTATATATATATAATATATAATATTATATTATATATATAATTATATATATATATAGATATATATATATATTATATATATATATATATATATAATATCTTCTTCTTCTTCTTTTCTTCATCTTCCTTATATTTTCCAAGAATGGAGATAAGCGTGCGCGACGGGGGCATCGGAAAAGAAAGCAGATAAAGAACATGACACAAGTCGAAAGAAAGCCCAGCCTTAATCTAATAGGAACTCATCGCAGTCAGAAAATCCACCCTAAAGGCTTCATGGGACAGCGATGGACCCTCAATGGTAAATCGTCAATTTAAGGGTTCATCCTTGGCCCAGTGGGCCACAACCATACCCCCTCACCATCCCCCGCCATTCACTCCTGTTATAACCTTTCTTCTCGCCTCTATCAAAACTCAAATTTCTCTCCTTCAAACATTCGTTTAACTGACTCAATTCCACTTGTTTCTTCTGGTCTCCCAGCGGTCGTGTTCCCAACACACTCGCCACATATACATCCGCTTAACCAACCGACTACATTCATTCCTTTCCATAGACCAAACCATCTCAACCATACTTTCATTTATTCTCTTCATTTACCCCTTTCTTCACACCACACCCAACTCTCTAATAAGTTCATTCCTCACTTTATCAAATCTTCTCACAACTAACACGCCCCTAAGATTGTCCATCTGAAACACATTGAACTTTAGATCTATATACTTCTTATCCAGACCATAGTCTCACTACGATACAATAACACAGGTAACAACATAAACTCATGTAACCTTAGCACACTCAAGACTTAGTCCCTTACATTCACCAACGATTTAATTGCACCAGCCAACCTTCCTGCCATTCACAAACTTTCCTACTACACTCTTGCATCATTCCGTTCCCTTTTCATTCCACATATAATCTTAAAATATTTAAACTCAGACACTTGTTCCAGACGCTCACATCTAACATAACTTCACCACTGAGGACTGTTCCTCACTCACAACCATACCTTACTCTTATTCACGTTTACTTTCAAGCCCCTCCTTTTACACCCCCTGCCAAAATTTCTCTACCATCCTCTCAAACTCTCTTCAGATTCACCAACAGAACCAAATCATCCGCATATAATAGGTAGGCGCACCCTCCACTTTCATCTCCATTCTCACATTGCTAACACCATTACTGCCATCCCCACCTCGAATTCTTTCATAACCCCACCCATATACAAACTGAAATAACCAAGGAGACAAACACAACCCTGTCTTACTCCCTATTAATCCTAAACCTCTCACCATTGACACCATTTATTCTTTAAACACGCCTTCACTATCGTCATACATATTTGATTCCATTTCAGAAGCCTACCACAACACCATATATCACTAAACACCTGCCATAAACCTTCCCATTAAACTCTATCATACGCCTGTTGCAAATCCATAAACCTAAATACAATTTATTTCTTCTCCCTCATTTCTCAATCATTTGTTTTAATGTAAAGATTTTGATCCACACATCCCCTCTACCACTCCTAAACGCACCTTGTCTTCACCAATCAGCCTTCAGTCACTCGAACGCACTCTTTCGACCAAAATACCAGCACTTATAAACCTTCCCTACAACACTCAATAAACTTATTCCCTATAATTTCTACAGTCCCTTTTCTCCCTACCTTATATAAGGTACTATATACCGCTCTCCTCCAATCCCTTGGAACTATACCTCTATAAACGCTTTATTACACCAACTTCCAAACAATCAATCACCATCTCGCTCCGTTCTTGATCATTTCACCAGTAATTTCATCTATACCTGCAGATTTTACCATTTCTTCAACTTTTTCACTCTACCCATACCCTCCTCCTTACTAATAACCTCATTCCCAAAAAATACCTATTCCTTCTTGCCACATCAAACCCACACACATCAACTATCACCTCTTCATTACTGTCAATATTGTGCAGATTTTGCGAAGTGTTCTTTCCACACTTCTCTCACACCCATTTCATCATTTACAAAATCACCATCCCTATTCATTAATTTCTAAGCAGAATTCCCCTTATTCTCATTCTTACCTTTCACCGTTCCTTCCAGAAGAGCTTCTATTCCCTTGTAACCTCATTCATCCTCCTGCCAAACTGTTCATTTACCTCTTGTTTTCATCCTACGTATACACCTTTAGTATTTTCTTTTTTCCTCCTTATATGATTATCCAAGCATCTTTCTTTTGAGTCTCATCATTTGCTTTAATACATTCAACCACGCTTCTTTTTGACCTTTTAACCGCTTTCATCAACTCTTCATTCCACCACCAACTGTTAACATTCTTACTTATCTACTTTAGCACATCACATACTTCCTTTGCACTACAATTTCTTCCTTCATTTGCCCCCAGATTTTGGTCACGTATTCACCTTGTTCACATTTCAACCGTTTTACTAGCGGCGCTCTTAACATACTTATCCTTTTGTCTTGCTCACTTTAACTACTCACTCTTAATTTTACCTACTTCCTGTTTCGTATCACCTTCCTCTCCACCAAGCCCCACAAACTTAATTTACACAGAACAACATAATGATCGGATAATCCCATTTAACCCCCTCATGATTTAACATCCAACACATACATCAACAACATCTCTTCTTCACCAACACTAAGTCAATCATGACTTTTCACTTCGATACCATCTCTAACCTACACCAACTCTAGTATACTTATGTTATACTTTTGTGTTTAAAGAAGTAATACTTACACACATACCTCTCTTCTCAGAAAATCGATCACCTTTCTACCATCTCATTTTCTCCCGCCAACCCCAAAACCACCTGTGTTATAACCATCCTTTTTTTTGATCACCTATCCAAACCATTCAGGTCCCCCAACAATATCAATATCTGAAGCTCCTACTCACCCATCCAGAACATCATCAGATTATCCCAAAAAATCGTACTCTCTTCACGTTTCCTCAGATGGACCATACGTCACACCACACATACCTTGGACCCTTTTCAAACTTAAATTTAACCATTAGAATTTTCTAGGACTCACACATCAAATCTACCATAGCTCTGTGCCACATGTCGCTCATCAAAATTGCACTTCTTCTCTTCCTCTCTCATTCTTTCCACACCAGCACACACACATTTCACACCACACACTCAGTTTCATCGTTTCCTTTCATCTTGTGTTTCAGTCACAGCGAGCAAATCAAATTTGCCCTTCTCTAAATACATCATCACCTCTCTTCTCTTCTCCTTCAACATTTTATTCCTCTGACATTCCATTTATCCCCTTACGATTCATACAATTTCGCCGAAGATAGAAGGCCGTTTACGGGGATCACGACCTTCTCCGAGGCCTGCATTAGCATTCCTTGCAAGAAATAGATGGTAGTAGGCAACCCAAACCAACTATCACCGTCCCTTAGTCGGCTCCTACGAACGAGGACATACGATGTTGGGCAATTCTTTTCCCCCAAACACACAGGGATTTGAGTAGTAGGGATGTCTGTAAATGTTATCTAGAAGAGGGGTGTTGTACTTTAAGTATGGTGTATATGAATGTGGATAAATGGTGGTCAGTAATATGTTGCCTGGGGGATAAGTGTGTGAAGAATATGAACGCAAAGAGAAAGGACAATCCGCACCATTTAAAAATTGGACGTGTAAATTTCATCGGTTCGAGTATGCGTGTACTCTCCCTCTATATATATATATATATAGTAATAATATATTATAGATATATATATATATCAATATATATATATATATATATATATATATATATTATTATATATATATATATATATATATTATGAAAGAATTAGAAGATGGGCGCCTGGTGCAGGAAATGGTGTTCGAATGATGGAGAATGGAGGTGAGGGAGGGTGCCCTGCCCATTATATGCGGATGATTTGTTTTGTTTGGTGAATCTGAAGAAGTTTGAGAGGATAGGTAGAGTGATTTGGCAGGGTGTGTTAAAGGAGGGTGAGAGGTAAACGTAGATAAGAGTAAGGTTAGGTTAAGTGGGGACATTCCTCGGTGTGAAGTTTTGTAGATGGTGAGCAGCTGGAACAAATGTCTGAGGTTAAATATTTAGGATATATGTTGGTTGAAAGGGACGGATGATGTAGAGTTGTAGTAAGGAAAGTTGTGAATGGCAGGAAGGTGGCTGGTTGCAATTAAATCGTTGGTGGACGTAAGGGGACTAAGTCTTGAGTGCGTAGGGTCTTAACATGAGGGTTATGTTGTTACCTGTGTTAATTTTAGTAGTGAGACTATGGTCTGGAATAAAGAAGTATAGATCTAAAGTTCACTGTGTTCAGATGGATAGGTATAACGAGTTTAGGTGTGAAAAGAATTGAAATCAAAATGAGGATAGAAACGTATTAGAGAGTAGTAGTTTATACATGCTTGAGAGAATGAGAGAAATAAATGAAAGTACCTTGAGATTGGTTTGGTATGTGGAAAGAATGAATGAACAGTCGGTGAGGTAAGTGATGTATAGTGATGACGTGTGTTTGGGAATCGACCGGCTTGGAAACCTAGAAAAAGTGGATTGAAGTCAGTAAATGAATGTCTTAAGCGAGAGAATTGTGAGTTTTGCAGAGGCGAGAATAAGGTGCTTAATAGGAGTGAATTATTTTGGAGTGTTTGTTGAGGGGTTTGGGTGTGGCCCACCTGGGGCCAAGGGATGAACCAACACTTGGTAAGATGCCATAGTTGAGGGTCCGTCGCGGTCCCGTGAAGCTCTTAGGGTGATTTTCTGATTGCGACGAGTTCTCACTAAACTAGTATTGAGCGGGGCGGTAAGGCTGGGCTTTCTTTTCGACTTGTTCATATTTTTTCTACTACTTCTCTTTTCCGACGCATGATTGTCACGCACCTTACCCCCAGTCTTGGAAGAAAAAAGGAAGATAATTAATAATAATAATAATAATAATAATAATAATAATAATAATAAATAATAATAATAATAATAATTAATTACTTATACTTGAATTATTTTTAATAATAGTAATAATAATAATAATAATAATAATAATAATAATAATAATGAAAATAATAATATTTATATATATATTTTTATATATTATATCTGGAAATATATATATATATATAAATATATATATATATATATATATATATATATATAATATATATATAATATATATATATATAATATATATATATATATATATATATAAATAATAATAATAATATATATAATATATATATATATATATATATATATACGCAGAGAATGCCTCAACTCCATACGCCGCTTCAATATCGATAAATGAAGTTCTTTATTGTACGGGTTACGGAAGCAGTAAAAAGCAAGCCAAAATGGAAGCGGCAAAAGCCACACTAGAAATTCTTCTTCCAGAACTCGGAAAGAAGATAAGAATAGAAAAAAATACAGAGGAAGAGACGGATTTATCAGTTAATAATTTTATATATATTTCTTTCTTTCTTCACCTACCTTGTTTTCCCAAGATTGGGAGTAAGGAGCGCTACAAGCATCGGAAAAGAAAAGCAGCAGGAGAGTATGACAAATGTCGAAAAGAAAGAACCCAGCCTTACCGCCCCCCTCTTGATACCACTAATTAGTGAAAGCTCGTCAAGACAGAAATCCCCCTAAAGCTTCATGGACTGCGACGGACCCTTACTATGGTAAATCGTCAATGTAAGGGTTCATCCCTTGGCCCAGGTGGGCCACAACCATGCCCCCATACAAAACCCCGCAATTCTCTCCTATCATGCACCTTTATTCTCGCCTCTGCCAAACTCACATTTCTCTCCTTCAGACATTCGTTCACCGACTCAATCCACTTTCTCTTCGGTCTCCCAGCCGGTCGGTTCCCAACACACTCTCCTCACATACATCCGCTAACCAACCGACTATCATTCATCCTCCCCACATGACCAAACCATCTCAAATACTTTCATTTATTCTCTCATTACCCTTTTTTCCCACACCACACAACTCTCTAATACGTTCATTCCTCATTTTATTAATTCTCCTCACTTTTCACACCTAGCAAGCTACAAAGTTTGTCCATCTGAAATATTTTAAGTTTAGATTCTATATTTCTTATGTGTAGTGTGTTGTCTCTCGTTACCGTACAATAATCACCGGTAACAACATTACCCTCATGTAGATTCTAACCGCACCAAGACGTTAGTCCCTTACATTCACAACGATTTAATTGCCCAGCAACCCTCCTGCCATTCACAACTTTCTACTACACTCTGCATATCATTCCCTTCTCGTCCAAAACACATACCTAAATATTGTAAACTCAAGGACACTTGCCTCCAGCTGCCTCACCATCTAACATAAACTTCACACTGGGTACTGTCCTCACTCACAACCATAACCTTACTCTTATCTACGTTTTACTTTCAAACCCCTCCTTTTACATACCCTGCCAATCTCTCTACCAATCCTCTCAAACTCTCTTCAGATCGCCACACAGAACCCAAATCATCCGCATTTAATAATACGTAGGGCACCCTCCACTCATCTCCCATTCATTTCTCCATCATTCTAACACCATTCCCTGCCATCCCCACTCGAAATTCTATCCATAAACCAATTCCATTATACAAAATTGTATAACCATAGAGTTAGAACTCACCCGGTCTCCCTTGCGTATTTACCTCAAACCAATCACCGTTGACACCATTTATTCTTACACTGCTTCGACTATCGTCATACATACTTTTGATCCATTCAAGCCTACCACCAACACCATATAATCACTAACACCTGCCATAAAGCTTCCCTTTAACTCATCATACGCCTGTTGTTAATTCCTTAAAACCTAAATATAATTTATTCTTCTTCTCCCTCATTTTCTCAATCATTTGTTTCAATGTAAAGATTTGATCCACTACCACTTCTAAGCGCACCTTGTTCTTCACAACCAGTCTATCAGTCACTTCGACGCACTCTTTCGACCAAAATACCAGCATTTATACCTTCCCTACAACACTCAAATAAACTTATTCCCTATAATTTCTACAGTTCCCCTTTTCTCCCTTACCCTTATACAAGGGTTACTATTACCGCTCTCTTCCAATCCCTTGGAACTATACCCTCCACAAACGCTTATTACACAATCTCCAAATCCAATCAATCACCATCTCGCCTCCGCTCTTTGATCATTTCACTAGTAATTCATCTATACTGCAGATTTACCATCTTCAACTTTTTCACCCTACCCATTACCTCCTCCTTCTAATAACCCTCATCCCCAAATTACCTATTCCTTCTATGACACCAATCAAAACCACACACATCAACTAACATCTCATCCAATTACTGTATTATTGCTGCACGATTTCGGAAGTGTTTCTTTCCACACACCCTCACATCCTTCATCAGTTACAAAAGCACCATCCCTATTCATATATATATATATAATTCCCTTATTTCTCATTCTTAACCTTTTCGCGCTTCCTTCCAGAAAGAGCTTCCTATTCCCTGTATGTCCCCATTCATCCTACTTCCAAACTCGTTCATTTAATTCATGTTTATTCTCCTACGTTTGCACCTTTTAGTATCTTTTTTCCTCCTTATATAATTCAAACATCTTTCTATTGAACTTCATCATTATATATATATATATATATATATAGATTTATATATATATATATTTATATATATTATATATATATATATTATATATATATATATATATATATATATATATATATATATTATAATAGTATATATATTATATATATATATATATATATATATAAGGAGGAAAAAGAAATACTAAAAGGGTATACGCTAGGAAAAACAAGAGGTAAATTGAACAGTTGGAAGCGAGGTGAATGGCGGACTATACAAAGGGAATGGAAGCTCTTCTGGAAGGAAGCGCGAAATGGTTAAGAATGAGAATAAGGGAATCCTGCTTAGAATAAATGAATAGGGATGGTGCTTTGTGTAACTGATGAAGTAGGTGTGAGAGGAGTGTGGAAAAAACACTTCGAAAATCTGCACAATATTACAGTAATGAAGAGGTAGATAGTGAATGGTGATATGGGTTTGATGGTGCAAGAAGAAAAAGGTATTTTGGGATGAGGTTATTAGTAGGAGGAGGTAATGGGTTTGAGAGGAAAAAGTGAAGAATTGGGTACCAATCTGCAGGTAATAGATGAAATTACTTGGTGAAATGATCAAACGAGGCGAGATGGTGTGTGATTGGATATTGAGAAGTTGTCTATAAGCGTTTATAGAGGGTAAGTTCCAAGGTCGATTGGAGAGAGCGGTAAAGTACCCTTGTATAAAGGTAAGGGGGAAAGGGAAAAAAAAAAAGGGGGGGGGGGGGAAAACTGTAGGGAAAATTTAAAAAAAGGGGGGGAATAAGTTTACTGAAGTGGTGATAGGGAAAAGGTATATGCTGGTATTTTGGTCGGAAAGAGTGCGTCGAGTGAACTGAAGGACTGATTGGTGAAGAACAAGGTGCAGTTAGGAGTGGTAGAGATGTGTGGATCAAATTTGACATTGAAACAAAGATTGAGAAAATGAGGGAGAAGAAGAATAAATTGTTTTTATGTTTTTATGGATTTGCAACAGGCGTATGATAGTTAATAGGGAAGCGTTTCTATGGGCAGGTGTTAGTGATATTTTGGTGTGGTGGTAGGCTTCTGAATGGAATCAATAAAGTATGTATGACGATAGTGGAAGCGCTGTGTTAAAGAATAAATGGTGTCAATGGTAATTGGTTTAGGATTAATAGCGGAGTAAGGCAGGGATGTGTTATGTGCCCTTGGTTATTCAATTGTATATGGATGGGGTTATGAAAGAATCGAGGTGGGATGGCAGGAAAATGGTATTAGAATGGTGGAGAATGGAATTGAGTGGAGGGTGCCCTACCTATTATATGCGGATGATTTGGTTCTGTGTGGCAATCTGAAGAGAGTTTGAGAGGATTGGTAGAGAGATTTGGCAGGGTGTGTAAAAGGAGGGGCTTGGAAAGTAAACGTGGATAAGAGTAAGGTTATGCGGTGTGAGTGAGGACACTCCTTCAGTGTGAAGTTATGTTAGATGGTGACAGCTTAGAAAAGTGTCTGAGTTTAAATTATTTAGGGTATATGTGGATGAGAAGGGAACGACGATGCAGAGTGTAGTAGGAAAGTTGGAATGGCAGGAAGGTGGCTGCTGTTGCAATTAAATCGTTAGTGATATGCAAAAGGGACTAAGTTCTTGAGTGATGCTAGGGTCTTACATGAGGGTTGTTGTTACCTGTGTTATTGTATGGTAGTGAGACTATGGCTTGGAATAAGAAGTATAGATCTAAAGTTCAATGTGTTCAGAGGACAATATTAGGGGTGTGCTAGGTGTATGAGAAGAATTTGTTAAAGAGAAGGAGAGAACGATAGAGAGTGGATGTGGCTGTGAAGAAAGTGAGTAAAGAGAGAATAAATGAAAGAGTGAGATGGTTTGGTCATTGGAAGGATGAATGATAGTCGGTTGGTTAAGCGGATGTATAGTTGTTAGTGTGCTGGGAACTGGACCGCTGGGAGACCGAAGATAAAGTGGATGGTCAGTAAACGAATGTCTGAAGGAGAAGAATTGTGAGTTTGGCAGAGGCGAGAGTAAGGGTGCATGATAGGAGAGAGTGGCGGGGTTTTGATGGGCATGGTTGGCCCACCTGGGCCAAGGATGAACCCTTACATGACGATTTACCATGTGAGGGTCGTCGGCGGTTCCCATGAACTCTAGGTGGATTTTCGGCTGGACGACTCTACTAAAATGGATAGAGGGGGGCGGGTTAAGGCTGCTTTGCTTTTCGACATTTGTCATATTCTCCTACTACTTTTCTTTTCGATGCATGTCACGCACCTTACTCCCAGTCTTGGGAAAAAAGAGGTAGATAAAGAAAGAAAGAAGAAATATATATATATAATTATATATAGTATATATATATATACATATATATATATATATATATTATAATATTTATATATATATATATAATATATATATATATATTATATATATATATATATATATATATATATATAATATATATATATATATATATAATATAATATTAATTATATATAATATGTATATATAATATAGTTTCTACGCTAACTATAATTGGATGACTGCTTTGACTCTGGTGACGCTTGGGCTTCTGCCGATAAGGTGGGAGCTGTTAACATTGATGGAATGAGCAGGTCATTTCCTTCTTCGACTAAATCTTCCTCTCCTCATAATCCATGGTTCCATCGTGCTTGTTATCTGGCCATTCAGCTAGAAACGAGTGCGGATGCTAGGGGAAAATTCTCGTTTCTCCTATCATCTTGCTAATTTTCATTTGCTTAGAAATCGTTTGCAGGGCATATTCTTCAGACGAGCAAAGCGGGCTTTTCATCAAACGAAGTGCGCTAACCTCCAGGTTCTCCTACTGAAAATCTTTCTGGCTTTTTGCCAAAAAACATCTCTAACAACGTCTGTAAATCTGCCTTTCCTCCTCTTATTCGATCTGATGGTTCTGTTGCTAAACTCTCCAAACTGAAAGGTCAATCTCTTTGGTTCTCCCTATTTCCTCTAAACTCACCCTGGACGATTTCTGGCATTCTCTCCTCCTCCTCTCCCTCCCCTCACGTGTCCTATGCCTTTGCCTGTGATTACATTTGATCGAGTGCATGACTCCTGAAATCTATGAACGTTAGGAAAGGCGGTGGCCTGGAATGGCATCCTCCCCGTGTTTTGAGGGAGTGTGCTTTGCTGCTGGCCCCCTCCCCTCGGCTTACAATAAATAATTTTTTTTTCCCCTCTTCTAAATGGCTCAATACTAACACTTCCTTCGTGTGGAAGCACGCACATTGTCCAGCCGCGGTTTCCAAAAAGGAAGCCGCTCTGATACTTCTAACTATCGCCCTATAAGCTCACTTGTATTCTATCTAAAGATCTTTGAAACCCTTCTCAACTCTTATTTCTTAGATCATCTGGAATCTCATTCACTTCTTTCCAATCGCCAGTATGGCTTTCGGCGCTCGAGTCTACTGGCGATATACTTTCCTATTTCAATGATTTATGGTTTTCCGCCCTTAGGAACTACGGGGGAGACTTGCGTGGTGGCGCTTGACATATCCAAAGCATTTGACCGGGTATGGCACGCGTCACTCACTTTCCTCCTTCTCTTTGCTTACTTATGTCTAGCTTTCTCTCAAATCGCTCAATATCGGCTGTTGTTGACGGGGCGACTTCTTCTTCTTTTCTGTCAATTGTGGTTTCTCATGGTCTGTCTTATGCTCCTACTTGTTTTCTTTATTTTCATTAATGATCTTCTCACCAGCACATCTACTCTATCCCACTCGTATGCCGATTGATTCAACCCTTCTTTCTTCAATCTCATGTTCAATTCTGCTCCCTCTTTTGGCTTCTCAGAATGCCTCTCGTCTTAAATCTTTCCGATTCTATTCTCGCTGATCTGGATAGAATTTCCGGGTGGGGTAGTCTCAACCTTTATGCCTTAAAAACTCAACTTCTACAAATCTCCCTCTCTAAAACACCTTTCAACTTTCCTATCTCTTTCGACGGTTTCTCGTCTCTCCTGTTGACAATATAAACATCCTTGCCTTAACATAAACAAAAAAATATATGTCTTGGAAAACCTCACATCACAACGGTTGCTAGGGCGGCCTCAAGAAACTGGGAGTTCTGTTTAGACTGCTGAGGACTTTTTTTCTTCTTCTCAGCTACTCCAGCTTATACAAAGGGCCTATCGCGCGCGTTGTATGGGTACTGCCTCTCATCAACTGGGGGGGGGCTCTGATTTCACCCGGCTTTTGGACAGGCGTCGAGTCAAAAGGCCAAAAGACTTATAAACTGTTCCGTACTTTCCAACTTCACTTGACCCTCTACTTTGCGGCGCGATGTTGGTGCTTTATCTCTTTTCCATAGGTACCGCAGCGGCAGGTGCTCGAGGAACTTTGTCACTCGGCGACCACCACCTTCCTACGCCTTTGTAGCATAAAGGGTCGCTGTGCTCACTGCGACTCCGGTCATGCGCTGTGTGGTATTGGTAACTCCAGGATTCCAGGTCGCTGCGAGTCCGTCTCCTTTCTTTCCTGCCACCTCTCTGTTCTGTGGAACTCTTCCATCTTCTGTGTTTCCTTGCTGAATTTAATCTTCCCTCACTTTTAAAGCCTGGTCTGTGCTCATCTGCGTTAATTTGCGTTAGGTGCGTGTAGGCTTCTGAGACAGAACACCCCCTCATGAATAGGGCTCTGCCCGTGAGTGGCGGTGACAACTGTAAAAAAAAATAAAAAAAAATCAAAATAAAAATAAATAAAATTATATATATATATATATAATATATATATATAAGTAATATATATTATATTAATATATATATATATATATATATATATATATATATTATATATATTATATAATATTATATAATATAATAATAAATATATTATATATATAATTAATATATATTATACTATATATTATCATGAGTTATTGTGAGTGAGATTGGCGGGGGTGTAAAAGGAAGGTATTGAAATAAGCGTAGATAAGAGTAATGTATGGTTGTGAGTGAGGACAGCCTCGTGTGAAGTTATGTTGGATGCGTGAGCAGCTGGAACAAGGTCTGAGTTTAAATATTTAATATATATGTGGATGAGAAAGGGAACGGATGATGCAGAGTAGTAGGAAAGTTGTGTATGGCAGGAAGGTGGCTGGTGCATTAAATCGTTGGTGGGGGAAGTAAAAGAAAGGGACTAAGGTTTGAGTGCGCTAGGGTCTTACATGAGGGTATGTTGTTACCGTTGTTATGTAAGTAGTGAGAACCAAAGGTCTGATAAGAGGTATAGCAGCTAAGTGTACCAATGTGTTCAGATTGGACAATCTTAGGGGCGTCGTGTTAGGTGTGAGAAGATTATAAAATGAGGATTGAACGTTATTAGAGAGTTGTGTGGTGTGAAGAAAGGGCAAATGGAGAGAATTAAGTCGTGTCCTTCTCCTACGATCTTATGGGAAGAATGGATATTTTCGGTTGCTATACCATACACACAGTGGAGAGATGTTGTTGTGAATCGACCGGCTGGGAGACCGAAGAGAAAAAGTGTATTGAGTCAATAAGGGAATGCCTGGAGAGAGAAATGTGAGTTTGGCAGAAGGCGAGAAGAAAGGTGCATAATAGGAGTGAATTGACGGTTTTGGTTTTGTGAGGGGTATCGGTTGTGGGCCCACCGGCGCCAAGGGATGAACCCTACACTGACGATTTACCATAGTGAGGGTCTCTGTGAGCTGTCCCGGTTGAAGCTCTAGGTGGATTTTCTGACTGCGACGAGTTTCTCACTAATTAATAGATACAGAGGGGGCATTAAGGCTGGGCTTTCTTTTCGACTTGCGTCATATTCTTAATCTACTTTTCTTTTCCGATGCATGTCACGCACTTACCCCCAGTCTTGGGAAAAAAAACGAAATGATTATATATATATATATATAAAAAATATTATAAATATATAATATTATATATATATATCATTATAATATATATATAATATACTATATATATATATATATATATATATATATATATAAATATAATATATATATATATATATAAATAGTATATTATATATATATTAATATTATATATATGATTATATATATATATATAATATATATATATATATATATATAAATTTATATTATATATATATATATATATATAATATATATATATATATATATATATTAT
Source organism: Trachelipus rathkii (assembly GCA_015478945.1). Lineage (NCBI taxonomy): Eukaryota > Metazoa > Arthropoda > Malacostraca > Isopoda > Trachelipodidae > Trachelipus > Trachelipus rathkii. Next base: position 23,892 of record JABUQX010052626.1, on the reverse strand, counting down.
ATATATATAATTATATATATAATATATATGTAATATATATAAATATATATATTATATATATATATACTATATATATAATTATATATATAATATATATATAATATATATATAATATATATATATATATATATATATATATATATCTATATATATATATATATATATATATTATAATATTATATATATATATATATATAATATATATATATATTATATATATTTTAAACTTACCTTAATGCCTAGTATATACTGAATTGAATTATTTAAAAGAGGAAAATTATTCATCTTGGAAAGTGAGAATGTAAATTAATAATAATAATTTTAATTTTACTTTATTTTTTTTTGTGGAGATAAAAGATGTTGTACAAGTTTAGGTTTTCTTCATGCTGTTTTAATTTGGTTTTCTTCAATTTATTTTTTAGTTTTTCGACGAGAATCCGCTATTGAGAGTTCCAAGAGTTCCCAGAATATGTACATAAAAACGAGTGAGCTTTCTCCATACTCTATTTTGTTGAATTGCTTACAGAGAAATTTTGGTCTTTCTGTGGGAAACATCGAGTGTCGTTTAGTTACGAAAAAGAATCAGAAGAATGAGTTTATTATGTCAGTTGGCAAACACACTGTGCAAGTTAGTTGCCGAAACAAGAAAGATGGAAAACAGAGGGCTTCTCAGGCTATTTTACAGGTACTTACTTGATTAATAAGTAAAATTGTCATTGAATCAGCCAAATCGATAAATTTTACTTATACGTGGGTATTTTCTTTATTACCTGTTTTCTTGTTAATCACGATTGCAGTCTATTTCTGAAAAACGAATCAAATAATTGTTATTGTGCCGTTTCATTTCTTTTATTCTGCTGTTTATTTTGCTATAAAAATTAGTCCCATCAAATATTGTGTTTTAAGCTTTATATAAAGTTTATTAAACTTCATTAAAATTTATAAAATTGTATAATTAGTTCATTGTGCAGTTAATGGTTGTTTTCTTATTCCCAGAAACTTCACCCACATATCACGAGTTGGGGATCCCTATTGAGGTTGTATGGAAATCGGTCGCTTCAAACGATGAGGGAGCGGAAAGCAGAAGAGCAAGAAGTCACGCTTTTACAAACTAATGCAACTCTTCATCAACCAAATAATTCAATTATAAACAAACTTAAGCAAGAAATGTTAAAATTAAAATACCTAAAGGTGATTTTGCTCTCTCTATTGAGATATATTTTTAATCTATTTTTATTTTAATCTTCTATGCCTTTGCTGACTGGTCTTGAGTTTGTGGTTATAATCTAAATTGAAAAATTTGAATTAGTAGGTAAAGCTATGGTTACATTGAATAGGAGTTGGCCAAGCACCGCACTGCATCAGCACCTCATAGCACCTTTGTATTTTTACCACCACACCGCGCCGGTGCGTTGCCCTCCCCTACAGTGGATTCATATTCGGACGAACTTTTATCCTGACAAATTTGTAATTTTATTTTATCATTATTTTTATATTACAGTTTTCTCTTTGAATTTTAAAATTTTTGAAGGGTAAACTTTCGTATCCTACCAGATACGGAACGAATTCGGCCTAACAGATTTGTCATCTAGATGGGTTTATATTTTTCTTGAGAATTTTGTGCACTCGCGAAAATTTGCTATTTTTTTCAATACCATTGAGAATGTATCTTAACGTACTTAAATATTCGAAAAAAAAGTATTCACCCGAACAGGAATTCACTGTAACTGTAGCCTAAGTTTTTTTTTTTTTTTGTAGCTTAAGGTTTTTATTCGTAGACCAAGTTTCTATCCGGTCATGCTCAAAATTACGGAATTACCAGAGTTAAAAATCTTCAAATTGTTTGACTCCAATTCTTACTCCCTCCTTAATTTACGACTTCTATTCAGGAAATTTGGGCTCCTTTTCCGCTCTTGTCAATTCTGTTTATTAGTTGTTTTTTTTTTTTTAACCTTATGCCTTTACTTGTGAAATTGATAGAAAAATATTATACCTTAAATTTCAATGACAATGTTATTAATTTTAATCAGGTTTATTTAAGTTTCCTAATTGCATTAAATTTTTTTGCATTTTTGCCACCACTCGTTGTCAAGGACTTATTTCCTTTTAGATTTGCTGCTTTTAATTGGATGTAGGCTTCTATACTTCGCTTTTCTTCTTTGATTTCATATATATCTATTGTTGTTCAGGTCTTACCAGTTTTATGTTTCTTTTAGATGATATATTTTTAAAACTATAATACTCAATTTATTTATTTTAAATATGCATAAACACAAAAGAGGTTTCCAAACCTTAACAACTCCTACTAAGATGAGATGAAATAGACAAGACTTCTTTTATTATTATTATTAATTTATTATTAACTTCTTACATTATTTACAAATTACAACCTCTTACTTCGATAAGGCTGTACAACTTCTCAGCTGTGGTAGCGTAGTCTTCCATGGGGCTATCTTCGAAGACTACCCTCGTTTTCAAGGTTTTGCATCTGAAGGAGTCTGTATCCTAGAGGAATCCTCCACTGAATTCCTCCATCTATTCTTGAATCTACCTCTTAGTCAAAACTCCCTCTGGTTTCCACTCTCACCTACCATATTTACCCTTTTGCATCCTCTTTAAGTGAATCAACCGTCTTACGTATTATATTGTTATATCTACTTTGTATAGAATAGGATTCACAACAATTTTTCACCCTTTCATTTCTCATATCTAGAATTGTCATGCTATATGCTCCAGCTGCATATTATAAACTAGTCACTACAATGCTCTTATAAATTGTTTTGTATACCTTGTTGTTGCTGATCTTTGAAAATAAGGTACAAGGCTAGTATTGTTCTTCCATATTAATATATTCTATTTTTAATTTGTTGACCATTACATCAGTTTTTTTTAATACTTTTCTGAAATTCTTATATTGCTCCGCTATAATCATCATCATCATCAATAATAATAATAATAATAATAATAATAATAATAATAATAATAATAATAATAATAATAATAATAATAATAATAATAATAATAATAATAATAATAATAATAATAATAATTAATAATAATAATTAATAATAATCCGTCCCTTGCTTCTGCATAAATTGGGGTGGGGAGCTCAAACATGCATCATTAATCCGAGGCATGCATGAGCATTTCTAGGGTACAAATAAGTGGGAAGGGTACCCAAAACCGGCTACCACTGACCTTTTAGTCGCCTCGTAGACACGCAGAACGTACGTTGTGGAAATTCTTTCTCCCCTACACACGGATAATAATACTACTAATAATAATAATTCATATTAATATTTATTTGTGCGTTTAATCAAAATAAAGATATTTAATTCTTCACCAGAAATCCGGGGCATATATGAGCATTATATTTTTTTTTTTTACTTTCAGGTATTAATATACAACCTATGCGTAAATTTTTGCCTCGCTGAAATATTTCTTCGCCTTTCAACCCACTAGACGGGACTAATAATATTGACATTGTAAAATCACTCCTCTATTAAGATTAGCCCTTAAAGATATTTATTTTTTTCATTTTTTACGCTACCTAATTAAATTATGATATTATTCTGCAGATAACTAGTATATATATTAATGATCTATTAACCAATTTATGAGCTTAATCTCTGCTGCGTAAATGTCGGTTCACCAACCATCATGTCATTATTGAGTTTTTTTTTGTCACGTGATGATGGTGTTGGTCAAGACATTATAGAGGGAATGTAGCTATCCATATTTGCAACTTAATTGTTTTTAATAATTTTCTCTGTTAAGGAGGCAATTGGATAAATTTTTGTTGTGATTCATGGCACTTCCACCTGCTCGAGTAATATGTACAGGTGTACATAATCTGTACCAAAGTGAAAGTAGAAGTCTTCGTGACTAGATATTTTTTATGCTAGAAGTGATAAAATTAGTATGTTTTATGATGTTTGTTTCTTCGATCTTATTCTCAGTAAGAATCGCTACAGTACATTTTTAATTTTCTTTAAAGAATAAAGGTGAAAACGTTGCACGTTAAATTTCGCATAAAATAATAATTGTGGTGGGAATTTCATTTCTTAGAATTCACTTCAGTGAAATCGTTACAAAAATTTTAAATTAACATACAAATTTTTCCATATTAAATTGTGTACACTTCGAGCAATTGTTTTTATGTTTGATAAAATGGTTACTTCTAAAACATTTTTAGTTATAGGTATCGATGCTTAAGCTGTTGGAGGAAGCTGGTGTAGAATTTTTGAAAAATTATAAAATGATTTTTAAGTTTACTTCTGTGAAATTTCTCACTACCAGACTTTAAAAATCATCTTTCCTACTTCGCTTTAATAAGCATAGTTTCAAAATCTATATTTGGGTTTAAGCTACTTAGTACAGTACAAGTTCTGTACTCGAAATTGAAAGATATAAAATGTCTTAAGTTATTACCCACACGTATAAGAAATAAAACTGTATCGAAATATAAAAGTTTCGCCTTTATTCCGATTTGCGGGTTAAGATATTTTTTACCCCTACCTCCCGGGCGCCATTCAACAAGGTACCCTTCCATTACTGATTAGTATTCTGCTCATCGACAGGGCTTCCGGTCTTATTGGCAGGAGTGCTTGGCAAATAATCAACGAGAAGCGAAACTTAAAAATATAAAGCCAAACGTAGGTGATGGTCTTCCTCTCGCCGACGAAATCGCTTGCAGGCTGTGATTCTCGCACGCCTTCACATTGGCTATCAATATCACATACAGCCACTACATATCACGGGATTCAACCCCCGCCCGCAAACTTTGCCGTCGTCACACCCCACAATCTGTACATCACATCATTGATTGTCTTCAACTGGACTCTATCCGCCATCGCCATTTCGTACACTATGGACCATAACATCTTCTAAAAGGCTATCCCATGTCTTGTCCGAATCTCGTACATCCCATTTCAATAGTAGTGTAATATTTTCGTTTCTTCAGGAGCTAAATAGCATGTTTGATATTTTTTTCCTTTTTACATATAACCGAATTTTTTTCTGACCTATTAACAGAATTTTGTTAGGAATCCACCCTTTAGAGGTTGAATTTTCCAACCTGTTATGGCGAATAACGGCAGTACTGTTCGGTCAATTATGTACACGGAAATCCAACAATAATAATCATCTTTAAATCAAGACCATAACTTTCTGCTGCTTGCGTGATAAGGAAATGTTTAGATAAGTCCTATAATCTGATTGTTTTTTTTATTTAGCCACAATTTCCTTTTGCCTTCTAGAAATACATAAATCAACTTCTTTTAAAAACTTATTATTTATTGTTATGGGTTTTAAAAATTATTAAACGGTGAATTAGGATCCGAATATTCAGAAATTTTCTAATTGCAGCCTCGAGTGTTAAAGCCGAAACCATTTTTTTTTCCAGGGTTGTAGGTCTCTGAGCTGGAGCGCCGCTAAATTTTTTAGGTGGACCCAGAGTCTGACCCCCCCCCCCCCCCCAAAAAAAAAAAAAAAAAAAAAAAAGTAAAATATTTTTTGTCATTTTTAAGTGAAAATGGAGAAGATCGCAACGGTAAGTGTAAATGCATGGAGCAAGAGTCAGCTAGAGGAGATCGGAGACGGGCAAATTTAAAATGAATGAATCAAACCAGGTAACACTAAGATAAAGCAGCTCGAGTCTGAATCAGCAAGGAATTTTTTTATAGAGTTTTTATGGATAAAACTTAAAATCAAAATTAGGGTACGAGGTACGAAGGACATTTTATAACATCGATTATGAAGCAAACAATCTTCTGCTCGCAAAATAAACTAATGTATAACCAATAAACATTCCATAATTGATTTTTAAACTTTTTTATGCTGATGATAATAATGACTTAAGTGCGCTTACGTAACCCTACATGCAGCCCTATTTTATATAATAATAATAATTTGTAATGACAACAGTTTGTCGGCGCAGCACATGCTTTAATTACACCGAAGTTATAAGTGATCAGCTGAAGTAACGGAAAACTGATATTTACGTTTATAACATTGTTTTAGCAAAAAAAAAAAAAAAAAAAAAAAAAAAAAACTCTCAATAAAGAAAGGAATGATATATTTATAGAGTTTTCTATTATATACTTTGTGAATATTGCACAAATATCCTATTTAATAAACTTTATATAATGCGTCAATTTTTTTATATATATATTTTGGAAATAATCGTTCAAATGTATGTATAACTTCATTTTTTCCTATTTTGCGGAGTAATTTGCCTTGCCTAAGGATAATTTTCACATCCATTAAAAAAAACACTTCAACATTTATATAGGAAATAAAAACTGCTTTTAACAAAAAATTATATTTTACACTTATAATTGAAACAATCACATTAATATATATATATATATATATATATATATTATATATCACATATATATATATATATATATATATAATATATATATATATATATATATATATATATTATATATTATATATATATATATATATATATATTATATATATATATATATATATATATATATATATAATATATATATATACATATTAATATACTATATTATATATATTATTATAATATACTATATATATATATATATTTTATGTATTATATGGAGATAGTTGCTATTGGAGATATTTCTGTTATTTATAATTTCACTGCTCGTGTGTCATAGGTGTGTGTGCTATGACGAGAGAGACCGAGAAAGAAGGGCGTGTGTGCTGTGTGTGATTAAAAAGAACCCATTAATAATTCTTAAAACAAATTTTTGTAATGATTCGAAAAAATGAATTAAGTTTAAATTATGGTGTGTTTTAACAAATAGCATAATCATTATGAGGTACTCTGAATCATTAAGATAAATTTAGAGGTTTTATCCGGTTAATTGACATATTTAATTCAATATTTTCTCACTTGAGCCCCCATACAAATAAATAATAATAATACAAGAATAATGACTAATGGACCTGCTTTCGATTGAATGAAATGGGGATTTTCTTGTTTTTCATTAGTTCTTTATGAAATTGACTAAATAATAAATTCCTATGTTAAAACATGGGTTTGAAAATTCTAAATATAAAAAGGAAATCAATAATCAAACGTTAGATTACATTGAATTCAACATTATCGAATCCATGGAAGTGGATTTCTGATCGTTCGCAGTAGCAGAAAATGGGGGTCAAGGTTTCTCGCTTGGGCTTGTGGAAAAATAAAACAATATCCTCGTATAAGCTAACCCAAAAAATATAAATGCATAGAGAAGTACGGGATCCCTTCTGGAAGGGGACATTTGTCCCCCATCTGGAAGGGAATCTCCTACTGCCCCCCCTCTTCATATATGTCATCTTTACTACCAAACGTACGATGCTACTGTCGAAATTGAATATTAAAGGTTTTAGATATTTGGAATTTTTAATACATGTTTAACCATTGAAATTTATTACTAATGTCAATTCATAATGAATTACTGAAGAAGATTACAGTAAACAGGACAATAATAATAATAATAATTTAACAAATAAATAAATTAAATAAACTAAGAATTAGTTTAATCTTCGATTAATTTAGTCACGTGACTGACTTTTCGTTATGTCTCAATAATATTTTTGAATTTAGATATATATATAATATCTCGAAATCTGATATAAGTAATAATAATAATAATAATAAATAATAAATATAATAATAATAATAATAAATAATATAATTAAAATAATAAAATATAATGATAATGATAATAAATAATAATATATTAATTAATTTAAATATTAACAATAGATATAATAATAATAATAATAATAATAATAATAATAATAATAATAATAATAACAATAATAATAATGGCCGAGTATTACATAATTGAAGAGTGCTATTATCCTTTTCTTTATGCACAAATGCACAAACATCACTGAATAATGGATGTCGGTGTTATATTGTGCAAAATAAAGAATATTATATTAGGTTTACCGTCATTATATTTCTATCTTATTAATAAAAGAAATATTAATTGCGATTTGAGTACTACTACCAATAATAATAATAATAATAATAATAATAAATAATTATTGCTTCAGTATGCATTATATATTTATATATATATAATAATATAGTAATAAATATTATATATTAATATATAATATATTAATTAATATATAATATATATAATAATATATATAAATATATATAATATATATATATATATATATCATATATATTTATATACGTATATGAGATATAAGACAATTTACAGGAATAAAATATTCCTAATAATATATATATATATTATTATATATTATATATATATCACTATATATATATATGTATAGCTATATTATATATTTATAATATATAATATATATAGTATATATATAATATATATTATATTATATATTTATAGTATATATATATATATTATATATATAGTATATGTATAATATATATATATATATATATAATATATATATATATTATAATATATATATATATATTTTATGGTCAGTACCGAAAAGTTCAGGCATGTAACTAAAAAACTATAATAGGTACTTAAAATAAATATAAGTTTATTAATCAGAGACATTTTTACCCCAAGAAAATTATAAAAAATAAAAAAAATAACGCTTTTTAAAAAATTTAAAATTGTTAAAATTGTTGAAAAAATTTACAGTTTTTTGATTAAAATCGAAGATGCGGGCTTCCTCCCGCAGTGAGAACGGAAAGTTGCCAAATGTTGAATTTTTATTTTCTTTTAAAAAGACAAATACCCACGGGTAAAAAAGAAACGATGGATAGAGTCGGGGTTTCGCCGGCCTACCGGGGGACGACTGGGGGGACTTCGTCCCCCCCTCTGTCCCTGTCCGTCGGCTCGAAACCCCCTAATAAGGATATAAAAAGAAAAAAATAATATTTCCTCCAATTAATATTTGTAAAAGCGGACATTTGGCAATCTTTTTTCTCTCAGAGACTGCAGCTTTTCAACGTCTCTTCAAGTCAATCAGAGCCTGCACTTTTACTAATATTAATAATGGAGTTATTAGTAAATATTAGAATAAATTAATTTTTTTTTTAAATTTCTGCGGTAAAATGTCTCCCTTGATTAATAAAATGATATTTATTTTCGTGTATTTGTTATAGTTTTCTATTTACATGCCTGAACTTTTCGGGATGCTGGCCTTATATCCTCATATATATATATATTGATATATATATATACTTATATATAATATATATATATATATATATATATATATATATATATATATATATGGCCTATATATATATATATATATATATATATACATAATTATAGTTATTTATGTTTAAAACTGATATTAACATGATGATTGTATTAATATGTTTTCCTAGTAAATCTTAAAAACTATGAAGTAAAATAAAGCCCGAGACTATCTAACGTTATGATCTATAAAATAAATAGAATACTTTAAAATAAAACAAGAATATTATTTTATAATTGTTTTAGTTATTCTCTATTCTCGCTTCCAGATGGATGGGCGTTATAAAAATTGTTGTAAGTTGCCCCAACCTTTTGGCGCCAAATTGAATGATTTTCTTCTGTCTTCTATTTTGGGCGGGAAAGTCGTCTTCATTGATTATTTTATGTAACGGCAACGGAGCTGTTTTATATATATATATATATATATATATATATATATATATATATATTCATTAATATATCATATATATATATATATACTATATAATATATATATTATTATATATATATAATATATATAATATATAATATATATATATTATATATATATATATATATATCATAATATATATATAAAATATAATATATATTATTATATATATATATATATATCATTATTATATATAACATATATACAGTATATATATTGATATATATATATTATAATATATAATATATATATATAGTAAATATTTATATATATTATATATATATATAGAATATATATATATATATATATATATATACGTATATATAATTAATAATATAATATTATATATATAATATATATATTAATTTCATCATCATCATCATCATCACCCCCACCTTTTTTCCGCAGACTAGGGTAAGGTGCGTCACATGCACTGGAAAGAGAAAAGTAGAAGAATATGACAAGTCGAAAAGAAAGTCCAGCCTTACCGCCCTCTTTATACCCTTAAGTGAGAACTCGTCGCAGTCAGAAAAATCCACCCTAGGGCTTCACGGGACCGCGATGGACCTTCACTATGGCATCTCGTAAATGTAGGGTTCATCCCTTCGCCCAGGTGGGCCACAACCATACCCCTCACAGAGAGAGAGAGAGAGAGAGAGAGAGAGAGAGAGAGAGAGAGAAGAGAGAGAGAGAGAGAGAGAACGGGAGATATGAAGAGAGAGAGGAGAGAGAGGAGAGAGGAGAGAGGAGAGAGAAGAGAGAGAGAGGAGAGAGAGAGAGAGGAGAGGGGAGAGGAGGGAGAGAGAGAGAGAGAGAGAGAGAGAGAGAGAGAGAGAGAGAGAGAGAGAGAGAGAGAGAGAGAGAGAGAGAGAGAGAGAGAGAGAGAGAGAGAGAGAGAGAGATCTTTCTATAGAAAATTTTCCTCACAGCTGCGAAAATTTAAAGAAGTATAAGGAACCTTCAAACTCTTATTGTAAAATAATTATATTTTAAATCATTCCCCACTTACTTATTTCAAGCCTCAAGGTCAATGTCAATTTATATTCATGATTTATTCGGAACCTTATTTTATAGTCTTAGATGTCTTTCCTAGAATTTTGCACACTATTTCTTGGTTGCTTTTAGCGCTCATTAACAAAATAAGACAATTTTTCAATCGTAAATAGGAATCAATTTGTTTTGTTTTTGAGTACGACTCACGAAGGAAAGGGATATACCGTTCTCCCAGGCAGTCCTTCACACTATCAAGTTCAAGGCAAGCACATCCGCTCGCCTAGAGATTTCGTGATGAAATTCTTAAATATGAGGTTATAGAATGCCTGATATGATGTATAGAAGAGTGATTAAAAAAACACTCTCAATTAATATATGAACAGTAAAATATATATTAAACTTATAACTGGTCTTTTAACACATACACACACTAAAATTCAAATATGTGTTATGTATAACCTATAGGAAATGCCAATTTTTGAATGTTTCTGGTGTGTGGGATATAAGAGTCATTTATTTTACTATTCATATGAACTTTATGGAAGTAGAATGGAAAAGTGAAGACCACGTTAATAAATATTCGTGATTCAAGCAAGATCTCAACAACAAAGCTTAAATTATAATATTTATATATAATATATATTAAATACGTATTAACTCTACTAGTATATATATATAATATACTAAATAATTAATATTACTATATAAAATTATATATAATTAATTATATAATATATATATAGAAATATTAAATATATCTATCTATTATTATATATATAGTATATATATATATATTATATAAACTATATATTATATATATTATAGATTATTTATATATATATATATATACTACTATATATACTATAATAATATATATAATTATATTATAATATATATTATAATTACGGAATCATTCAGGCTGACATCCATTTAACATGGGAGACCCTGTATACCATAATACCAAAGCAATAACCTTACTCTTATCCACGTCTACTTTCAGCCTCCCTTTTTACACACTCTGCCAAATCTCTCTAACCAATCCTCACTTTCTTCAATTCGCCACACAAAACCAAATCTCGATATAATAGTTAGGGCAACCTCATAGCTTCCTTCTCTTCATTCTAACACCATTTCCTGCCAATCCCACCTCGAATTCTTTCTAACCATCCATATACAAATTATAAAAAAGCCAAGGAGAAATAACACAACCTTGTCTCGCTCGCTATTAATCTAAACCAATCACATTGACCCCATTCTTGCTTCACAAGGCCTCACTATCATAATACATACTTTTGTTCCATATATATATATTATATTATATATATATATATATATATTATTAATTATTATAGTATATAATATACTTAATTATATATATACTATATATTATATAATTATAGTTAATATATATATTTAGATTCGGGAAACACTTGTTCCAGCTGACTCACATCTACTCTACCTGAGTATTTGTCTATACTCCAACAATACATTATACTTGCACGATTTACTTTCAAGCTCTCCTTTTACACACTCTGCCAAATCCTCTACAATCTTCTCAAACTCTCTCAGATTCGCACACAAAACCAAATCATCGATATCATAGTAGTGGCACCCCTCCATAATCCATTTCCATCTTTCTAAACATTTCTTGCCATCCCACCTCGATTTTTAATAACCCCATCCAGTATACAATTGAATAACAAGACTACACAACCTTGTCATCGTATGCTTTAATCCCACAATCACCATTGCCCCTTTTTTTCACACGCCTCACTATCATCATTCATACTTTGATTCCTAGTATATTATATATGCTATATATTTTTATAATATATATATATATATTATATATATATTAATATACTATATAATTAGATTATAATATTATATATATATACTCATATATAAATAATTATATATATGTATTTTATATATATATATATATATATATATAATATCATATTATATATTATATTCATATATATATATATATTTATATATAATTATATAATATATATATTTATTATATACTATACTGTGTATATACTTATATATATAATTATATATAAGTATATCATTATATGTTATATATATATTATATATATTATATATTATCTATATATATCTATATATTAATTGAGGGTATGTCCATGTAGACTGTGTGAGAGAGTGTAGTGTGTGTGTTTGTGTTAGTGTTGTTAGTTGTTGTGTGTAGTGTGTGTGTGTGTGTGGATGGCTGTGTGTGTGTGTGTGTGTGTGTGTGTGTGTGTGTGTGTGAAGTATATAATGTTCTGTGTATAATAGAGAAAAAAATTCGCTTTAAGTAATGGACTTATCGAATTTGTTGCTCCTATTTGACTATTTAATTTTTAATAGGAACAAGAATGGCTTTAACGACGACCGCGGGTTCGAATCCATAAATCGATACCTTATCTAATATACGTCTTTCATTTTACAATAATAATAATAATAAAAAAAATAATAATAATAATAGATAGAAATTATTATATCATAATTATAATTACGGTATAATTATAAATATAATATGGATGATAATATAGAAAATAATTAAATAATAATAAATAATAATAATAATAATAATAATAATAATAATAATAATAATAATAATAATAATAATAATAATACAACTGATATTTTAAAAATTTATCTTTGTAAATTGTCATTTTTAATTAAAACGTTCTAGATATTAAGTAAGAAATAGAAGGTAGAAAATGTGGAACATTTTAAATATTTATAAGTTTTTACCTGAAGTATCAAGAGCTGGTGATGCCGAAAGAGGTTGCTTAACTAAAGTTACTTCCGCTTTGTATATTGCACCTTCTGTGATATTATATATATTATATATTACTATATATAATATATATATATATAATATAGTATAATTATTATATATATATAATATATACTATAATTTAATACTATTATATATAATTATACCCTATTATATAAACGTTATATATATCTCATAATATCTATATATATATATTTATATATCTAGATAATGAATAATAATACGGATTACGCCGTATATTTATTTCATATTCACTATCTACTCGGGTATATGATAATATGTATATACCTAACGCTATGATATATAATATAATGGCCAATCTAGAACAGGTGTTTCGATATTACGAATACTATGTAACTAACGCTAATCATTTTTATACATATTATATTTTATTAATATTATATATATACTTTATTTGACATAATTATAATTATTAATTAAGCATTTATATTATTGATTTATTTTTAATATGAATATTAATTATTATTAACTTAATTTAATTAATTATATTTTTATTAATTATTAATTATTATTTAATTATATTATTAATACTTAATTATATATATATATTCTAATATTTACATTTTATTAGTTATATATTAGATTATCTATAATTATTTATTATTATATTATATTATTTCATTTATTATTATAGATTTCTCTTATTATATTATATATAATTTCACACTTTAGCGTTAGCTCAATCTTAGCCCTTATCTACTGCAACTTAACCGCTATACAACACCCCTATCCCCACTACTAACACGACCCCTATATTAATTAATTATCATAATAAAATAACTCTTAACATAGAGCATATTCATTTTTGTTTAAACTTTAATATATTAATTATATAATTATATTATATAATATAATTATACTAACTTATACTATATATATATAATTATAATATATATATATAATATATTTATATATTAATATTATACATGTGTGATATATATATATTTATAGAATATATTATATTTATTTAATTATATTTTAATATATATATATATATTATATAGGCACATATACATTTACATCCTTCAATTTATTTGCAATTTTTTAATATAAATATAGTTCAAGTAACATCAAAAATTTCTAGATGGAAGAATTTCAGACATATTCCACTCAAGTGCACACATTCTCCGAAATCCTTGGCGAAAACATGGACACAGCCTCAATTAGTTACTGTATATATACGTAATCATTTTTATGAAATATTAGTTTTGCTAATGTATTTAAAATTTAATTACAATATATTAATTATAATGGTTGTTTTTTTTCATCTCTATATAATTAATATACTTATATTAAATAATACAAATAACATATGAGCTAACTTTTTTAATTTTATAATATACTCATATCTAAAAGTATATTATTATTATTAATCGTTTGTCAAATTAAAAATTTAGTCAACATCCGTAACCTAGGGCCTATGATCTATAAAAGTCGTAATAGCGCAAAGGCGCATTAGCCATTAGGCCTAATTAGGCTACATAGGCTACTATTACTTACCTACGTCACCCGATTGAATGTGTAAACCTAATAAATAAATTATAGGACGCAGAGGCTAAGCGCCAATATTCTGCTATCTATATAATATTATGAGGCCTGCGCATAGTCGCATAGCCCAGTTGCTGCAGTAGCATACTCTCATTAAATAAATTAAATTTATAGGTAAAATGAATTAAAAGAAATTTAGTATATATTATTAAGCTCATAATATTATAATATAATATATTAGATATATTATCATTATATTATAATTAATGATATATTAATACTAATTAATATTATAATATACAGAGTAATTTTAATAGTTTTATATAACTCTAATTGATACTTGTAAACCAATTAAATAATAATCAATTACTATATAAATACATATAATAACTATAATAATCATAATAATATAATTGGTAAAGTACTTCTAATGATTACATTTATAGCATCAAATAATTAAATAAAATAATATTAATATTTATCATCTCAATATAATATTATTATAATCGTATTTTATGTCATCACTTTTAAAAATAAGAACTACATAATAATAATATTATAAAATATAATTAATTATAAAATAATAAATAAAAACAAAATAATATATAAGATAAATATAAAATTAATTTAAAATGAAAAAATATAAGAAAACCTGAATATATTATTAAAATAAATAAAAATATCAATTAATAATAAAAATTAAAATAATATGTAAATTACTAATTACATAAAATAAATTAATTGAAAAAAAAAAATTATATACAAAAAATTAAAAAAATTATAAATAATAATAAATTATAATATTTTATTCAATTCATAATATATGAATTATATTATTCTAATAATAATATATAATATATATATATATATAATCTTAATATAATATTAATTAATAATAATAATTAAATATAATAATAATCAAAATAAAAATATAAATAAAATAAATTATAATTAAATAAATAAAATTAATAATATAAAAACAAAAATAGTCAATAAAATAATAAGCAAAAAACTCAAAATATATTGTTAATCTTTTTCTATGAATACATACATAGATAAAAATAATAATAATTCCAAATGATATACACCAAAAATATATATATATAATTATAAATAATAATATAATAATTAGATAAATTAATATTAAAATATAAATATAAAATAATATAAAATAATAAAAATAAAAATAAATAAATAAAAAAATAAATTAAATAAAAATAATAAATAAATAAAATTAAAATAGAGGAAAATAAAATATAATAAAATAAAATTCTATAAAAATAAATTAACATTATCATAATTATAGTTAGTATAATATAATAATTAATATAAATATTAATATTTATATAAATTACTAATAAATATTATAAATATTATAATAATTTAATTTATAATAATATATAATATAACTTTAATATTAATTTATATTTATTATATATATTAATAATATATATAATAATATATTTATATAATATTATATATAATTAATCTATAATATATAATTTATTAATATTATATTATAAATAATATCATTAGGAATATCTATAAGGCACATATATTAAATAGATATATATAATTAATTATAATCATAATATTATTAATATATTATAAAAATTAGTTACCTTGAATGTTCTGATTGCAGCTATCAATGTAATTTGTTTTTTCTAGAAAAAAATAAAAAAAAAGAAAAATTATATAGATAATTTAAATATAAGAGATATTATATATATATATTATAGTATATAGAGACATATATATATATATCATTATTATAATATATAGATTTATAATATATATTATTAATAATATTATTTTTCTTTCTTATCTTTACCTGTTTGCTTCTTAATTGGGGTGTGAAAGTGCGCACTTAACTGAACGATGTTAAAGATAATAAAATTTCGTAAGTTGAAAGGAAATCCTAATAAGTCCTCTCTATACCCCTAAAGTGCCGAGTCACAGTCGCAGAAAAATATACCAACATAAAATAGTGTTCGCCAATTCTACAGTCGAACAGCCTCACCTATTATGATATTTGTCGTGTAAGGGTTCAACGCACATTTCACATGTACCATTCGTTATTATGTCTCATTTTTTATCTCGGTAACTTGCGTAACGCCTCTTTCATCATAACTTCCTTATACGACTCTATCCACTTTTCTTCGATCTTCCAGCAGTCAGAAATCGATTCCCAGCACTCTATATCATAATAATACCTCTAAAACAATCCGATCTATATCCTTTCCTTTACGATATAGACACCTCTTATACCTCTTTATTTACTCTTCTCTATTAATTGCATTTCTCCACCTCACACATTCACCTCTTATCACGTTCATATCTTTACATATTATACTTTTCTAAACCTAGCAATGCCCTCAAAGTAAATTATCATCTAAAAACTAGTTGCACCTTTACGATCTTATGATCAATTTTATTCAAATATCTAATAGTTTTACTACTATAAATAACACCAAGTATTTGTATTACACCACCACCCTCACTATCCATAATATTTATTATATATTATCTTAATAATTAATATATTATTAATAATATATTAATTATTATAATATATTTTAATATATATAATATTTATTATTATAATAATTAAATACTAGAAATAAAGAGATGAAATACAAGGTATTATACATATATATATTTTATTACTATATGTTTTAGTATCGTCTGAAACCTGATTTCTTGAACAATCGATTCGTTGAAAGTTAAAATGTGCATGTTTTGTCGTCTGTAAATTAGTTGCTGAGAAGAATAATGACTCAATAACTTTAGTTGTGTTGTTATTGTTGATACGCTTTTATACTCGTTGTTGTATGATGGATTCTAATTACAAGATATTTATATCCATCCTTTCTATCCTTTTCGCATATATTAGTAGCGCAAGTACCTTTCATTCTAATATTAACATTGCATATAATCTACTTTTTTTAGATCGAGCATGTTTAACTCATATATCTTAAACATACAAAAGAGTTGCGACTTATCTATCATATTGAAACCACGCCCCTTTTTATTATTAAATAAAACATAAAATGACATGAACACGTTTATTTACTCTTTTTAATGAAGTGGGGTTTAATATAGATTAGGTGTTTGGCCTCAATAAATTGACAAATGTTTTTTTTTCTTGTTTAATTATATTTTAAGTTATATTTTAAATGTTATTTGTTAATTTGGTTCATTTCCTATCTCATTTAATTTTAATTTTTCATTATTATTTATTATTTTTATTATTTTCTCTTGCTTTCAACATCTATTTAGATTATTTGGCTGCAGAATAATTTTACAAGTTTACTTAACAATGTGTTTTTATTGGGATGAACAACGTGAGGTAGTCATTCTTTTCTCACAATTAGCAGTGACACCGGAACATACCTATAAAATTATATTATTCATTAATTATAATTATTTATTATTATGTTTTAGTATCAAATTTTATTGTAAGAATTAACTCTTCAAACAAAATCTATTATATATCTCTCAGGTTATTTAATGATATATTAATTTTTGATTATTCGTATCTTGTGTAATTTAATCATCTCCTTGTTATCTCATTATTTATTATATTTATTATTTTTATTATTTTTTGTTATTTTATATTATTTTATCTATTTTCTTCTATTTCATAAATGGAAACAGCTGATTATTCACAATATTACTTGTCTCGACTAGTAACTAAATGGAATATAAACATCTTGTGTGAGGTAATGACATTAGTTTTTACTTCTTATTTTAAGGTGGTACGTGCATCTACAAAACGACAAATTCAATAAGAAATAATTATAAAGTTTTTGGTACCGTATAAAAACGGCTCTTCTCACCGAGTTAACACTTATACTGCACCGGAATGTATTATCTTTACGATGTTTTTTTACGAGTTAATACTACGCTCCAGCAGAGCAGCTATACTTTTCAGAAAGGTGATACCTTTTATTCTGATATATTAAGAAAAAAGAATGACGGTGATTAAACGTTACTATAGTTTCAGGTGATGAATTCAAATAGTCAAACTTATGAGCTTTAAATTGGTGTTGAACGCGCCGAGACAAAAGATATTTCTTGTAAACGTAAGATGTAAGAGTAAAGACACATTGCCTGAATGTTACAGTTTATATATTGACACAAATTAGAAAAAAATATGGGAATGCTGTTAGACTGTTATTGATGATTTGTAGATTTTTGTGAACTATAGCTATTAATCAGTCGTTAACGAAATTCATCAAACTAAGTTAGTAAAAATGCTACAATGGAAAAACTTGGTACTGCCAGGCGAGGATTAATTAAAAAATCTAAAAATTTTATTTTGAGCAAAATTTTACGATACATATTATTAAATTATTCAACATTCTGTGTATGGTTAATTGTTATAAGTGACAGATTTTTTTTCCATATATTGATTGCTTAAGTTAATATATATAATAAAGCATATACTAATTTTAATTTATCAGATATACGAATAGTTTTCTTACCTAGGATATGAGTTCTCACTTATTGTAGGTCTACGTGTTAGCTTTGACCGAGTGTGATCTGGAATTGTGCGCTTGAGATACATACTGACATAGCGGCAGTCTTTATTGTCGTACGTATCTTATAACTAGTTCTCTGTGACAAGAGGGTGTAAACACTAATCGTCATATTGCTTGGAGGTCCCTTTAGAGAGATCAATCCTAGCAAGTTGCAGATCACTCAAGGAGTTTTTATCAATATTACTATTATATACTTATAATATAATACTTACAGATCTTATATTATTATTAATTACTATACTTATATATATTTAATATTAATATTTAAATTATATATATATAATAATATTATACTAATTATTATATATATTATTACAGTTTATATTTAGATTTATATTTTATTATATATAGATTATATAGAATTAATATTTAATTTTTTTAAATAGTCAAAACTAATGATATATATTATATATTAGTAGTGTTATACATATAATTTGACTGTGTTACTATAGTCATTTATTAGTTTATATAGTACTGTACGATATTATATATACGTTGGCGTATCCAGAATTTTTTTCGGGGGGCATACAAATCGAAGTTACCTGTATGATCTTTACTAATAAAGAAGGTATATATATAATGATGAGTATATACTAGCCGCACACGGTATATTATATATACATATAGTCTGAAGTATATATATATTTATAATCTATATATATATAGAAGGATGGTAATAGATATGTATTAGTTTAAATATATGTAGAGGCTATAGTATATTAATGTTTAAATACCTTTTTGCCATTCTTAATTAATAAATATATTTATATATATATTTAGATTTATATTAATATATATTAATATATATAATAAATATTTATATATATATATATATATATATAATTAATAGTAATCCTATATATATATAATTGATATATATAATATTATAATATATTAATATATATATACTATTATATATATATTATAATTAATTATCTTAATAATAATATATTTTATAATATATTATATTTATATTATTAATATATCTAATATAGTATATTAAATATATATTTATTATATTATATAATATATATAGATTATTATATTATAATTATTAATATTAATATAAAAGTGACAGTGATCAATATTATTTTTATAGATAAAATGCGTAGTATAAAGATTATGGTAAAAAATCTATTAACTTATTTTATAAATCTTAGCTAAATATCTTACCTAAAATTAGTTAACTATAATGTTCGGCATTGGATCTCAAAATCCGAGACCAAAAATCTTCGAACTTCATTCAATTTTCGATGTATGTAAAGAGTATATCCGAGGGAGTTCCAAAGATGGTCTTTCATCCAAAATGTATTTTCCGTCAAGGGCTATTTTTTAAAAAGTGCGTAGGATTTGAAAAGTTCTGCTTATCTACTGTATGACAACGGTCGGGTGTGACATTGCAGTCTATTGCGAACATGAATTGTTACCATATTTCGGAATTGTGAATTCAAGTCTTCGCAGAAAATAGTACAGTTTTTCTATTATGCTGTTTTTTGTCTAAAGATTACTGTTCCTTGTTTGTCATCTTCAACTCCTCAATCCCTTTGTGCTAACTCTACTAAATCTGATCTGATTAGAGCTTTGATACTATTCCTTGTTATAAACTGTTAACATACTCTATCTCTAAAATACTTTACAATGGCCGGTATGGCACATACATTGTTCGTGTATTTGACAAGTATAATATTGCACGGAGATATAATATGTGCTATCAAATATGATTTAAAAACTCTTCAATATATAATCCTCCAAAATTGTATTGCTACTAAGAGAGATTGTGGGTCCGAATAAAATATGGGTGGTTTTTTAACTCTATTATTCATTATCAAGGTACAACTACTAATTTCAATACAGCTCTGTTGTTAAGGTTGCATTCTTTCCCCATAAATCTGTTGATTTAATTAGATGCGAGTTTTTTCTAGTATGCTCCAGTTTTAGTTTTAACTTAATATAGACTATGAGATATTTGTTCTTGACGCGCCGAAATATATAAAATTATTTAACCTTTGCATGTATATTATTAACGGATATTGATACTTAAAATTTTTTAGGAGTCTAGAACAATTGGGTCTAGTGGAGGATTCCTATAGCCCCCAGTGCTACCCCCTGATACCACTGTTAACAATACTATATATAAGTATCATATACCTCATAGTTCTATATAAGCTATATAAATATCTCACAAATAAATACCTATCATTATATTTTATATATTACTAAATATATATATAAAACGAGTAATATGAATTATAAATGTATTTAAACATACCTCCTCTCATATATATATATACACTTTTATATATTATCCACAATATCTATATACTAGACTATCTGCTTCCAGTACGTGTGCATATTGCTAATAGTAGCCTTACTATCATCATTGTCTTCGCGACCGTTTACATTATTATTACCTACTTCCCTAACTATGTTATATGATCTGTTTTCAATATAATCTACTCTAGTTATATTGATATACTTCTATCGATATTCTTTATTGTATTCTAAATTCATATATTATTATTATGTTTATTGTTATATATATATGTAACCAAATAATACTTATCATAGACTATATTACACAGTTACTACATCACAATTATCTATATCTCTTGTCTATATATATCAGAATGCGAGTCCGTATACTTGCGAATATTTCGTGCTCTAACTTGCAGACCGATAATTAACAATCCAACCGCAAAGCGTACACTTATTGAAAACGATCAATCTTTTGACGACAATTTATAATAATTAAAATATACAAAGTTTTAAAATTTTTTAAAAAATTAAACAATTATGAAATTTTAAATAAGAGATTATATAGCGGAATGTTTTTTATATGATTGATAACAAAGGTTATGATTTTTATCCGCGAGATTAAACAACGTTTTTTCTAAATCATTCTTACGGTGCTCACTGCTAGAATGACACATAGATAGAAAGATTTGAGCAATGCTTACGTAAATTTGAGTAGTTGCAATTGTCTAACTATGCTTATTCTCTAAGTTCTTACTTTATGTATAAAATTAATTGTCGCCTTACTTATGCATTTTATTCCTCTATACAAAACTTATCATATTAAGTGCAACATTTATTGATCAGTTTGGTAAGTTTAATATTTTAATAATAAATAATTATAAATATATTTAAGTCATATTTATTCTATAAGATATAATCGATAAATTGTTACACTCTATTTATTGTTATCCTGTTTTTTTATGTAATCATACGTTGAGAATGGGTTCTGTAAAGTTTGTTTATATTAACTATATATCTGTTACCTTAAGTATAAATTTATGAATTAAGTACAATTTACCGGGTGGGTACTTTTAAGTGTACAATGCGTGCTATTTCTTTTGCACTTCCCAGTGTGTTATGGTTCGTGTTTCAGTCGATCTCCAAGTTTTGTCTCATTCTAGTTCACTTCATGAAACTAATTTCTATACGCCAATTAAAGTTTCCTATAAGAACCTTTTTGCGGACCTTTGCGTCGCCTTAAGCTACGGATTTCCATCTGAATAAGGAACTAATGCACTATGATGCAATAATATCGCTCTTAACAGTTTTTAAAAATTATTTAATTTTAAACAAAAATTGCATTGTTATGATGAGTCGAGCTTTATGTGTTTTTTTATTCTAAAATGTTTTATTTCGTTATTAATTTTTCGTGTGTGTGATAATTATTACAAGGTTTGATATATCTAAAATCCGTCATGAATTGTTTTGAATATGTATAATGACTGATAATTATATGTAAATAACACAATAATTCAACCCAACCGCTCGGACGCTAGAGATATCTGGGGTGTACTCAAAAACGCTTAAAGATGAGATCAACATACACTATCTTCGCGCTGCTGAGTATGGCGTCATGAAGTATATTTACTGGCCGTTAAGGTTTGTTGCAGAACTTCTAAAAGTTTATGAATTATCGCTCAGTATGAGATAATGCACTCTCACATAATAAATGGAATATCACTTTATTGATAATAAGATCTATCAAATACAACTTTATTCTGAAATCTAGCTGTTTCATGAGACTACTTGTTAACGAACTTAGTACACTCGATAAACCAGCTATGCACTAATATCTGTACTCTCACTTGTTCTAATTCTATTACAATTTTATGTGACAACACCTTTGCTACATTTTCTTCTTATCTGCTCGCTCTCATACGTGATAATCGTCCTTGATTTGAAACTTTACGACGTAATTAAAATACCACCTTCTTCATTCTGTTGTTTTACTGTAGCAAATGTGAAAGTTTTTCGGCTTTAATAATGTTTCTTTGCAATATAGTATTAAAAGTGTAGTTGGTCATTACTGATTCTATTTTTTTATTGTAAATTCTATTAATTAAAAGGAAGATCTCCATCTTCTCTCTTTTTTTT